>VMDO01007428.1:77310-91346 GCA_007922755.1 Pedetes capensis
GGAAGAGTGGCAGGTCAACGGAAAAGAGGAAAACCCTCCACCAGATGGATTAACACAGTGTCTGCAACAATGGGCTTAAACATAAATAAGATGGT
The DNA here is from genome assembly GCA_007922755.1 of Pedetes capensis. Classification (NCBI taxonomy): domain Eukaryota; kingdom Metazoa; phylum Chordata; class Mammalia; order Rodentia; family Pedetidae; genus Pedetes; species Pedetes capensis. The sequence goes on from VMDO01007428.1 coordinate 77,406, forward strand.
TTGCCTGGCACAGAATCGGCAAGTGTTTCGATCTGCTGTACATAGGGTCGCTATGAGTCGGACTCGACTCGACGGCACCTAACAACAACAACAACAACAAAAGTCCTGGAGCAGGGGTGAGATGTGAGACGGGCTTTCAGAGTAATTCCACAGCACTGCACAGAGCAGCAGTGTCCATTGGTGCGAGGTGGGGAGGAGAAGGAGACAGGGTGCCACACTTGAGCTGCTCCCTCTCCATGCACTCCCATTGGAACTGGAAGCATAGGGTCTCATAGTTGAATGGGTCTTCAAGGCCATCTGGTGCAACCTTGCACCCAATGGAGGAATTACAGGGTCACACAGAATGCTCCAGGACTGAGAGAACAGATCAGTTCTGCAAATCCAGGAGGCCCGAGATGTAGGGGACCAGCTCCAACCTGTCTGCTGAGACCTGAGCCCACATCCAGTTCTTCCCCTCTGGCAGGCTACTCTGTGAAAAAACAATGATACTCTTGAATGCCCAGGGATACAGGGATAGAAAATGAGACAGTTTGCCTACCAAGGCTAAGCTGCAGGCACATACTCTGGCTCTGGTCTGAGCCCAAGTCATCCCCCCACTTACATCCATTCGTGAGCCCTAATTTCATCTGGTAGACATAATAGAACGCGTTTGTTCCCAATTTCATAAAACAGTGTTACAAGACAGCAACAATGTCATTCCCACCAGCTTTCTCTTCCTTCAGTTAAACATCACCTTCCTCCTGTAACATCTTTTCTGAAGCACTTATCCTTGCAGTCCTAATATGTGCAGGGATGATAACCTAAATTCTTGGTCTTTTACACAAACTGAATTTTCACAGCGGGTGAGGGTTAGAGGCAGGATCTCTCAAGAGCAATCGCAGCTACCTCCTTCCTCCTCATGAGTGAGTTCACATGGCAGAGAAGAGAGTAAGTAAGCCACGCTGATGATCTTTGCAGAGACTTCTGACCCCCTTTTCATTCCCTCCAGGCCTTAGTCTGACAACTTTCAAATGCAGTCTAGGACAAAGCACTGAGGGGGGGTGGGGTTGAGAACCACTGGTGTAAGACACATGGATCAGTGTTCATCTGACTGCCCGAAATAAACCAAGACTAACAAGACTAAAATAACTCTGACACTTCATGTTAAAGAGGCATAGATGAGTTCCTGTTAAGACCGTGCATAAAACAGTGCTGGGGTTTTCAGTACAATTAGCCTGGCCTTGAGATCCAATGCAGCCTCGAAGATAAAGGAAGAAATAAAGCATGAGGGACATATCAGTCTCCCTCCCACTAATGCAAGAATAAGCTGCTTTTACCTTTAGGAAATTGGAGCTTCTTTTCCAGCTGACCAGTGGCCCCCAGCAAGTACGCTTAGCAATGGGTCTTGACTACTTTCTATGGGCCAGATACCATATGTAGTCTTGAGGGCAATCAGATTACAACAGAGCACTGCCAAAGGTCTGGCTGAGGAAGTGACAGGACAGGAGCAAGGCAACATCATCTTCTCTCTGTATCTGTGGCTTCTGTATCCATGGACCCAACCAACCGCAGATGGAAAACATTTGAAAAAAGGGTTGCACCTGTACTAAACATGTACAGACTTGTTTCGTACTGATCATTCTCTAAACAATACAGTAAAACAACAACTTACATGGCACTTTCATTATATTAGATATTACAGGTAATATGGAGATACTTCAGACTATCCGGGAAAGTAGTTACAGGTAATCTGCAAATACTGGGACATTTTATTTAAGAGACTTGAGCATCCAAGAATTCTTATTATCTATGTGGGGTCCTAGAACCAATCCCTCATAGATATCAATGGGCAATTGTATGCTAAAGTAGAGGAACAAGGGTAATTGAAATGTAGATTTTACATTTCAAATCTAAGGTTGAGAGGAGGGCATAAGAAAAAAAAAAAAAGACAGGTGAAAATGAAGCTAAGTTTAATACACTTGCATCAGACCTAGAATGGAATCTTATTTTACATGCCACTCGTGGGTTATAAGCAGTCAGGGAAGAACCTTTCACAGTAGATGGTGTAAAAGCTAAAATTTCATAAGATTTCATTAGGCTGAACAATAGGGATGAGAATTCAAGTCAATGGAATAACATGCCCAAATCCAATGGAGTGTCCAAGCCAATATAGGGGCCATGGGTGGGTTTTAAAACTATAAGCAATGTGGATTCAATAACAACAGCAGCAGTAGCAGCACATAGGATGGAAATGATAGGAAACAGATTATAGAGAGAATCCTCCTGCAGCTGTGTAGAGAGTGAATTGGAAGAGCAAGACCACTGGAGATAAGATAGAAGACTATTATCCAAGCCCTGATCTGAGAAGAGGCCCCAAGTTAGAGCAGTGTCTTTAGGGACAGAGAGGAGCCAGTGAGTTTGATAAACATTTAGGACAATGAGCTAAGACCTAAATTGTGATATATTACAGCCCTGTGGAATTGTGGCAACAATTGGTGGCAAAACTATTAAGGATGAGTCTTGATGTCCCCAAGGCACAAACAGAGGAGACAACTGAGAAGAAGGACCACTTTTCTTCAGGTATTTATACTCCGCAAAGATGTCAGGGGAAAATTAAATCCCTTATATCACTAAATATTTATTAAGCAGTTAACACATTCCCCTTGTCTTATTGCCAAGCACTGTACTACGCTCATTAGATGTGTAATCTTGTTTACTACTTAAAATCAGTTTTTAAAGTTAATTTTGATTAATTTACATTTGTAAATTTAATAAACTGCTTGCTTATACATAGAGAGGAACACAGCAGGAATACTTTTTATTAATGCATAGACCAAATCCTTATGGTATCACAGAAAAGAATTTAAGCAAGACAGGGAGAGAAAGAGAGAGAGGGAGAGAAAGGGAGGGAGGAAGAGAAAAAGAAGGAGAGAGGGAGACGGAGGGAGGGAGAGGGAGAGAGAATAACAAGAGTAAAGTTTATTATAGAAAAGGAGTTAAACAAATATAAGCACTCAGAGGGAGAGTGGACTACTCCATGAGGAATCAGCAAGTTGCCCAAGGAGTGATCTTCTTTTATTGATTCCCTAAGGGGTTGCCACCTAAGTTCCGCCCTTGGGATGGAGTTTTTCTTTTTGATTGGCAGCTCTGGGAGTCTTACAATTTTTAACTTACTGAGCCTGTGGTTGCCCCTAATTCACTTGAAAAGCCCACTGCTGGGAGGCGGGGTGTCAAAATTGCAATGCTAACGTTATATTAAGCGATGGTAAACTGAGCTAAGACTGCTCTCTGACCAATGAGAGCTGATCTACCTGGCTGAGACCCATGATCTTTATTTGTGAGACAAAGAATGGTGCCTTTCCTAATTTCCCCTGAGTAAACATCCTGAGCAATCCTCCCTAGCTTAACAAGCGAAGGCTGGCATGCTGGTGTCTTCAGTTGACATCTCTATCTTAACAAACATAAACTGTGATGTTTTCTTGAGCAGGTAGCCCTATCTAAACAGGCCTAGGTCTTCCTGGAGCCTGGAGCAGACCCCATTGTTTTAACAGACTCAAGCTGTGCTATGCATGCCTCAAATCCTTAACTTAACCCTTGGTGTCTCCCGGGCTCATTCTTGCCTGACTTCCTACTTCATTATTTTCACCAGATATTAAATTAAAGAGAATATATCTAGATCCTAGAAACCCAGGTGGCTCAGAATATGCACATTAACTACAGTTCCAAAGGAAACAGTCTCTCTCACATGTCAGTGGTAGAAATCCCAATCTGTGTGATTCTTCTACAAGGAAATTTGATGAAGCTTAACACTTATCTTTTTGCCCAGCTTCACTTTTAAGAATATACCCATAAACCATATCTGCAGCAATATGAAAACGCATGCACAAGTTTATTTGTTGCAACATTTTTGCATATGCAAAATATTGGACATATCTTAAAAGTCCATGCATTAGAGAATGGCTGTATAAACTGTAGTACACCCATGTAATAAAGCACTGTACACCTGTAAAGTGAATGGGGAAGCTCTCTATAAACTGATAAGAAATAGTTTTAAGGATTTTTTTTTAACAGTACTGAGTAGTTAAACCCAGGACCTTATGAATGCTTTTGCAAGCACTCTACCACTGAGCCACACAACCAGCACACTGCCCCCCACTTTTTTCTTTTTGCTTTTTCAAATTTGAGACAGGGTCCCCCTGAGTTACACAGTCTGCCTCTGACCTCAAACTTTAAATCCTCCTGATTCTACCTCCTAAGTCGCTGAGACTACAGGCATGTGCCACCATACCCAGTTTAAGGACCTATTTTTAAATGAAAAAAGAAAACCATGAAGTAGTTTCTATGGAGTATGCTTCTCTTTATATAAGATAGAAGGGAGCCAGGTGTAATAGTGCATGCCTGTGATTCCAGCACTTGAGAGGCTGAGGCTGCAGGGTCACAAGATCAAGGCCAGCCTGGGTTACATAGAGATTGTTTGTTTGTTTGTTTGTTTTTTAAAAAAGGGGGGTGGGAGTGAAGAATATAGAAGATATATAAAGCATGTATGTGCTCATTGATGAGCAAGAAATATAGGAAGGATAAACCAGAAATATGAGAAATGTGTTCCTTACGGGAGTGGGGAGAACTGGATGGGAAGAAGAGGGGTCTTAGGGCTGGGGGAGGATCAGTACTCTCTAAATACAACTTCAATTTAGCTGACTCTTCAGTCGTGGGAAGGTTTCCCATACTCACAAAGTAATTCAATAATTAAAATAAACCATGATGTAGGGGAGAGGGGACTCGAGTGAAATTCTAAAAGGAACAATGGGACCCAAGGTGTAAGAAAGGGGTAAGATAACGACAGTGAGGGAAGTGGGACAAAAAATACAGAAGTAACCACAGAAAACAGTATTCTGACTAGATATTGAAGGCAAGAGGTAAGTGAAATTGTACAGAGAAGTTGTACTTTGGTTAGTATATTTTTTTCTAAACTGTGGTACAAGTTAGAAATGCTGAAATAAGTGAGTTAATAAGTGGCTATATTGTGGATAAAAGTTTTTCATTGTTGTAGAAAGGAGTTACATGTAAGAAAAGGAGGTGAAAATAAACTTTGTGATTTTGTGTTGGAATCAGATGTATGAATATGATTTCATACTCTTTAAAATGTCTGCGTGTATGCATGTCCACACACACACACATATACACACAGGTATATACAGGTGGGTATGGAACTGAGACCCTTGGTTCAATTCCCTAGCACCACAAAAGTGGGAGAAGACCTGACAGCCCACTCCGGAAAATAATCCTGAAACAATCAGCTGCTGAAAACCCTATGAATAGCAGAGGAGCACTAACATAGTGCCAGGCATGGCACAGTGTCAGGGAGTGTTTGTTCTGTTGTACATGGGGTTGCTATGAGTCAGACCTGACTCAACAGCACCTAACAACAACAATGGAAATAACTATATGTGTGTTATATGCATAGGTAAATACACTAATATTCTATAGCTTTCTCTGATAAAAAGTCCTGGAAGCAATAATATCTTAGTACCAACCAGCATATCTAGTGCCTATATCCTGTTTTCTAAGCACCATCTTTTTGATAAAAGGATATAGAAAGCCTTGAGAATTGGTTGATTCCAGGGCAAGAGCAAGACAGAAATATGTAAGATGAGCCTGGAATATTTTAGGATGTCAAAAAATAAGGAAATGCTCAAAAAATTATGAGGACATGTCTAAATGACACAGGCGCCAAGTTGAATAAACTCCCACTGACTAAATCTGGAATGATTTGAGCAATAAAATAAATACTGGTAGTGATGGATTATAACCCACAGACTAAAATAAATATCCATGAGCCCATACTGATGTAAATAAATGAATAATAAATGAGGAAGAAGGATTAGCTCTTCCTTACTATAGAATTCAATTAATAATTATATAGGGAATAAGAGAATTTTTTTAAATGACCCCTAGTAAACACCACTGTAAGTTTTCTTGCAGGGAAGAATCCTTGATGGATGCAAAGAATAATGGATAATATTATGATGAGACACAGAATATTTGCACAGTCACAAAATATCTCCCACAAGATATTTATTCATTACAAGGAAAAAACAATATGGTTGCAGTGAAGAAGTCTGCCAGATGGCACCTTAAAAAGTAACATTATTAATAATAAGACAAATTGATCTTATTTACATTCTGATAAAAATCACAGAGGTCAAAAGACATATGTTACTTCTGTGGCAATCTTGCCAAAAATATATTAAATTATCTAACCAAATAGACTCAGATTAATGGGTAGTCTATGACATAACTATAGTAGTATTCTTCAAAAATGTGAAGATCATGAAAAGGAGAAAGAAGAAAAGAATAAAGGAAAGGAGGGAGGGTGGGAAGGGAAGAAGGAAGAGAGGAAGAGAGGAAGGAGGAAAGGAAGGAAGGAAAGAAAAGAAGGAAGGAAGGATGAGTGAGAGGAAGAAAGGAGGGACTGTAGATAAGAATGACTAAGGACACATGACAGGTAAGTCAGTGTGGAATCTTGGTTTGTCTCCTGGACCAGAAAAAAAGGACAATAATGAAACGGTGGCTAAATACAGATAAGATCTATATGTCAGCTAATAGTATTGCATCCATGTCAATTTCCTGATATCAATTCTAGTATGCCAGATGTAAACATTAGGGTAAGCTAGGTGAACATATGTGGGAATTCTATATAATTTTTCAAGTTTTATGTTAGTCTCAAATTATTTCAGAATAAGTCAAATATGTGCATATGTACATAAACTTTCAAAATGGTCTATGATGTACTAACAGTATCAAGACTTTTTTGCTTTTGACTGAAATCATAGCTCTTTATTATATATAAACATAGCATCCTTGTAATTTTTTTCATCTTTCCTTCTCCATCCCTGGATTCTCTACCAAAGGAAAGCCCAAGAACTGGCCCATGACACTCGACTCCTTTCTCTTTGTGCCCGTTTCCTCATTCCCCTCTCTCAAATTATTCTTATGGTTCTGAATCCCAGAAAATCCACAAATCAAGAAATTGAAAATAGAGCTCTCTTTAGAGAAGAGGAGAAAGAGCGAACTTGACTAATCAAATATAACTATTTCATGAATGAAAGAAGGGAAAGATGGCAACATATCACATCTCTATAACGCAAACATAATTACAAACTATGGACAGATGATAAATTCTGAAAGTGGTCAGGAAAGAGGAAAACAATAAAGGAAATGGGCTGAGTTAGAGGTCATACATATTCTAAGACTAAATTTTTGTTTGGCCTTGTTAATAGAAAACAGCACATTAAAACTTTAAAGAGCTTATTTTAGCAGACAAGGATTCATAAATTAAGACTCAGACCACAAAATGTTTGAAGCAAGGCAAAAAGAAAAAAAATCTCATTGGTTAAAGTGGAAAGATACTGGAATTCCCAGGGGGATAGAGGGTACCCCAAACATGGCCGGTCCCAGGAGCTCATCTAGCCCACTTGGAGGATGGAGCAAGATAGCAACTGGTCACCTTTGCCATATATCCAGGTATCTCATTTCTCCCCCATCTCATCGAGTGGGCCAAGATGGCACCCAAAGTATGGTAGCATCCAAAGCCCCCCTGGTGCCAGATTGGTTCATTTCTGATCCAATCCTGTTCCCGATTGGCGAGCTATCAGGCCATATAAACTCCAGAGCTCAGAGTTTAGCAGCCTTTCTGAACACCATCCGAGATAAGCTCACTGGGTCCTTGTGGTTCCTCAGGGGCCCAAGGCCCATTTACTCATCTGCCTAGCCTAACCCTTCAGCCTTCCTCTGACCTGCCTTCATCATACTTCAACCCACCTGCCACCTGTATCCAATCCAACGCCAATCTCTACAACGCTGGATATCCTACATGGACTGACAGCTTCAAGTGGCAAGACTCCAAGAGGCAAGCTTCCGAAAGTCAAGTGCAGGGCCCCTGATGTGGTAAAGGCTTCAAGCTGGAAGAGCAACGACAACCAGGAGCCTCTGCCCCAGTGGCAGAGACAGCAGCTGAGCGCTTTTCTTCTCTAACTCCCCTTTTTTCTCTCCCTAATCCTCCATTCCTTTCTCCTCCTTTGTGAATAAACCCCTGTCCTTCTCTCCTGTGTGTGACACTCTGTTCTCTGGCCATAGCCTCGCCACCAGGTGCAATGTCAGGGCACCCACCTCTGGCTTCCACCCACAACACAGAGAGAGAGAAACCCCAGAAAGAACCTGACAGAAAAGATACTAGTTTGAGGTTAGCTGGCAGTTCCTGATAGATTAAGCTTAAGTTTCATTTTCTTAGAGTATTACCATTCTTTGTGATCTGAATTTTGATTTGCTTCCATACCAAGGTACAAAAACTCTGGACCCATCTGAGCCTAATGGCCATTAGATGAGCCATTGTCTGTCTCAAATGAGGGATTTTGGATTAGTTAATGGTAGTCACTTTCACCATCAACATCTTCTATACACACCATTCTATTTAAATGTGTCCATTTTCCATATTTCCTAAAAACCAATCAGGCCATAAAAATATTCTTATATATATTTGGCCTAGTTCCTAGTCCAATGCTTCTAAAACCCTAGTAATTTCCTGAGTGAGAGTAGTGATAAGAGCATCTTTTATTATTATTATTTTTTATATCAAGGCCCTTTCAACTATATCTGAGTTTATGCTAATAAGGTGACTCATTGTGAGCCCCTGGATAGCCTTAGGATGGGGTCTGGTTACCAGAAGAACTAACCAAAACGATTAGGATCGGAAATTTTGGTTCCACCCCTGGGGCCTCCAGGGAGACAAAAGGGGCTAGAAGTTGGATTAATCATCAGTGTTGTTGTTAGGTCTGTGGAGTCAGATCCACTCATAGCAATCTTATGTACAACAGAACAAAACACCACCCAACACTGTGCCACGCACATGATCTTTTTATGTTTGAGCCCATTGTTGCAGACACTATGTTTCTTATTTTGAGTCATGCCACATCAGCAAAAGGAGGTTCCATGGGCTTTACTCTGTTCCTGTCATTAAGGTGACTTTAGTTTGAGGAGGCAACTCTTCCCCAGTCATCTTTGGAATGTCTTCCATCCTGAGGGGCTCATTTTCTGTCACTGTATTTGGGAGTTTTCTCTGCTATTCATAGGATTTTCAGTGGCTAATTAACATTAATTGTTTCAGGAACAGGCTGTTAGGTCCTTCTGCCTAATCTGTCTTAGTCTGGAAGCTCAACTGAAACATGTCCGCCATGGGTGGCCCTACTAGTATCCAAAATACCAGTGGCATAGCTCTCAACATCACAACAATACACAAACCCCATATCATGACAAGCGGACAAACTGGTGATCACCAGTAGTCAATGATTAATCAATCATGCCTATGGAATTAAATCTCTATAAAACCCCTAAACAATGGAGTTTAGAGCACTCCTGGTTGGTGAACACAATGAGGTGTTTGGAGGGTGGCACCTAGACAGGGCATGGAAGTTCCGTGCTCTTTCTCCATACTTTGACTTAGACATATCTTCCATTTGGCTGTTCCTGAGTACTATCTTTTATAACAAACCAGTAACAGAAAGCTGTTTTCCTAAATTCTGTGGGCCACTATAGCAAATAATCAAATATGAAGGAGGCAAGGAAAGATTTCTGACTTTGTAGCCAAGACAAACAGAAATATGGGTATCAGCAGCAGTGGGAGGATTTGGCCCAGTGCTGCTGCCTGAGCCTAGGGAGTTCCCCCACTTTGGAACCTCTATGCAGATGTGGCTGGGTCCTTGGCTCTGTTGAAGAAAAGAATTTCTGCCTGACTCAGAGTGAAAAAAGGTCAGCAAGGTTATTGGTTAGGGATAAAAGACAGTATATGCTTTAAATTTAAACATAGATGTTTAGGGAGAAAAAGAGATGCTTAAGAAAATAATCATAGTACACATCCAACTCATGGAGGTGAGCCTCTCAAGAGAGAGAATCACATTTAAATATCTGAACAATAGCTATATATATATGATTTTGAGGCCTTTGAAATTACATTGCTCAAAGGCCATAATTTATAACTGAGTTCAAAGATTAACTGAAATACAAACAAAAACAAAGACAAAAACAATGAACTGGTTTATCTATTCTTTCTATCTTAAAGAGTTTCCCCTTTTGTAAATAAGATTGCAAAGTGGCTTTAGAAGGTACATGTTTAAGTATAAGGATGAAGTGTCAGTAAAACAAAACACAGGCCAAAATAGGTAAAAAAAAAAAAAAAAGTTTCATTGTTCAGACGATTTAAAAACTTAAGTAGAAATGTTTTGGTATATATTTTATCTAAGGAACTTTTCTTTTAGTAAAATGAGACTATAAAAGTGGTCCAGGAGGCACTTTGTATAGGTTTATAGATAAGAAAAGAGTCACAAGGAAGTTGTCTAGACATAGGCTTACTGTAAACATGGCCCATAATCTTGTTTGTGAGATTCTCAAAGAAGGACAGGATTACAGAGGAGAAAGTCAGGTTAAACCTGAAGGTCACATACATTTTGATCCGAAGGCTAACTTATTGCTATTTTAACATTTTCCTTTGAAATATCTCTCAGAATAATGTCTCTATGTAGGCAGTCTTTATAGCAGTTTTCTTGGTAATTGTGTTGAAATCCTTTACTCTCAGCTGGTGAGATCGCAGGGTGATGGTTTGTTGATTATTGGTCTGAGGAAAAAAACCTGACACATTTGATGCACAAATGTGAGTAGAAATAGTTCAGATAACTCAGCTGTTTGCATAGTCTAAGGATAACTCCCTGTAAGATGATTATTAATTACAAAAAGAAAATGTAAATCACCTTAGTGGAGAAAGCTGGAAGATCCTACCTCAGCCAAATGTTGAAAGTTCACCAGTAATGAGACATATCAGCATCATGTACCTTCTCTGATATGATGCACAGAGAAGGACATGACCTCGCTTCTGTGGAGAAATTTTCCCAACTATCTAACTCACATCAGTGCTATGAGCTTGGAACTGTCTTGTCTTAGAAAAACACATATGGCTATTATTAGTCCTCGGTCATAGCAGTGATACCTGTGGGTAATGTGGAAAGTGAAATAGCTTTAATTTAGCTGCTTTTATCAACAATAATCACATAATGGAATCATGTTGATGCAAAATAAGCCCTCTTTCTACTTGAGGAAAAAAAGTCAATTAACAAGAGATTCAGGTAGAGCTACCCCATGGTTATGGAGATTTAGTTGCCTGTGATGGTGGCCTTGCTTTTTCCCTTTTATTTTGCTTTACCAGACCTCAGCAACCATGCTTGGTTTCCACCCATCACTAAGTAAAATGAAACAAATTCACCAGGGGTTGAAAGACCTAAATTGGATTATAGTCACACTGTTTAGAAAACAAGATTTTACTGGTGGTCACTTTCAGCTGAATAAATATCTTTACATTAGGTTATGGTTCATTAGTATCCTGATGGTGATTATTTTTATTCAAACATATGTGCCTCTGAATAAATGGAGAAAGGATGAAATGACATACAGTTTCAAGATAAAATGGACTGTAGGTTCAGCAAACCAGAGTTTCTGGCAAGGAGGTGAAATTGTGGCTGACAATGAAATTACACAGAGATTTATTTAGCATTATTTCTTTGCCAAGTTATCTACTGAGGCTGTACACCTACAATTTTCAAACTTTATAGTACATCAGAGCTAAGGACGAAAAATACAGATCATGGGGTTCTTCTCTAGACATCCTAATTCAGAATCTCTAGGGGTTCTAGAAGATCAAGGATCTACATTTTTAACACAGTTCCTCAGTAATTCTATGAACAATCAGCTTAGAGAATACTGTTCTCAATTTTCTCCAGTCTTATTCCAAGCTATCAATGTATATCAAGTATATCCTGATTTATACTTTAACAAAAGCCACAACTGGGGATAGTTCAAGGACTGGCAAACAAAGGTCCATGGGCCCATCTTGATCCACCACTTAGGTTTTTTTTTTTTCCCCCAGTACTGGGAGGTTGAACCCAAGGCCTCATGCATGCTTTGCAAACACTACCATTGATCTGCACCCTCAGTCCATATTTTTTACTAAATTATACAGGCTGCCTCTGGCCTCCAACTTACCACCCACCCCCTCTGCCTCCTGAGCTGCTGGGATAACAGGAAGGTAATATGGTGTACCACCATGCCTGGCTCACTTAACTTTTGTATGTGAAGTTTTATTGGAACACAGCTAAGCCCATTTGTTTGGGAGTTGTCTAAGGCTACTTTCTCACTAAAATGACAGAGTTGAGTAGCTGTGACAGACACCGTATGGTTTGCTAAGCCTAAAATATTTACTATCTGTCCATTTACAGAAAAAGTTTACCAACCACTGGTGTAAACAGATGCCACGGATTGAGGGACCAGGGAAGTATATAAACTAAGATAGGCTGGTAGAATAGCTGGTAGCTAGCAAATAGTCATATACCTTCCCTGGATTCCATTCTGTCACATTCTAGAAGAATCCAGGCTTCTTGAACTTCAGTTTTCTTTATCTGTGAAAATGTGAATATAGGACTAAATAAAATTAAATTCAAAGGATGATGTTATTGAGATCATTGGACTAGATGTAAGGAACAAAGATAAATAGATCATTATTTTTGCCTTCAAATTACTCAAAGATGATCTCTAGTTCCCATTTTATCTTTAGCTTATGAAGCTATATTGTAATATTATTATGAGTGTGGGCTCTGAGGTCAAACTTATGAGTTTGTTGGGGGCTTTGGCATACAGAGTGCTTTGAGCTAAAGGTGCAGTCTTACCAAGATCTCTCTGACCTTCTGCTGCCCTATGTCTTACCCCTTTCCCTCTAAGATAACAGCAAGGTATTTTCTCTGAAATTTCCTTATCCAACTAAGGAAAGTTCCTCCAGAGGAATGCAATCATCTTATGTACCCTCCCCATAATGTCATCAAACTGAGTCACAGGAAAATAAGGTAAAGGTCAACACCATCCATTCATCTGAGAATTGCTACCTGAGAAATTTATCTGTGTAATATCACAACCTTTGCTAAGAGCCAATCTCCTCTCCTCACCCTTTCATAGCTTCTGTCACAAACTCCCCACCAGATGCCCCAAGTCCTCATTTCGAAGTGTTCTTTCAACTACAATTGATAGTTTCATTTTTTGCTAGGGTCTCATGTGCACACACATAAACTTGCATGTCTTTTCTCCTATAAATATGTCTACTTTCAGCTTATTACAGAGACTTAAATTATCAAATCTCCAGAAGGTGGCAGGAAAGTTTCCTTTGCCCCTACTGAGAACACTATTTTGAAATCTGTTTCTTTCACTTATTAGCAACATGACCTTGGGAGAGATCTTTATGCTTTTTAGGCTATTCAGGAAAAAGAAGAAGATAGAATCTACTTCAAAATTTCATGGTAAGGTTAAGTTAGACAATGAAAGTAAAGGGTTTCATGCAATGCAGACCTATTACTATTCATAATCTAGCATTTATTTATCAGTGGAAATAGCATTGATTAGGATTGGACAATTCTTCATGTAAATCTGTGCAGAACATCAAGCACTCCTGTCCACTACATACCAATAATAATTTCCAAGCAATGGAACAATCAAAATTGTCCTCACATATCTTCAAACATGGAGAAAGAAGTGTTGTTGCCTGCTAGTTGAAGAATGACTTAGACAATAAACTCATTAAGAGCTTGTTTAATTTTGTTTTCAGTCCAACATTGAACCAAACACACAGATGGTTCAATAAATACTTTCAAAATAAATGAATGAAGAGAAAATGAATAAAATTATATGACTTAATGAATATGTTTGAAATACCACTATTATATACTCTTACCTTTTGTTGCACATGGTCCTATAGAATTTCTAGAATCCCTTATTAATTTGTAAATAGTTCCTAAGGGACATACTTCAGCTGTTATTATCTAACCTCAAGGTGGGTGAATGTCAGTGTTACCAGAGCCTCCAGGCCATAAGCTTTAA
>VMDO01007429.1:0-91307 GCA_007922755.1 Pedetes capensis
CCTGCATCATTTAATATTTTCCCTGTAGAATCTTTCACTACTGCTACTCGAGGCTTGAATTTTTTCTTCACTTCCTTAAGCTTGAGAAACACAGAGCGTGTTCTTCCCTTTTGGTTTTCTGCCTCCAGCTCCTTGCACATGTCATTATAATATTTGTTTTTGTCTTCTCGAGCTGCCTTCTGAAATCTTCTGTTTAGTTCCTTAACTAGTTCTTAAAAGCAAAAAGTTCTTAAAAAGACAAGAAAAAAAGAAAAGACCAAATTACATGTCCAAAGAGACACTGGACCTTGCCCTTGAACGTCGAGCAGCTAAAGCAAAAGGAAGACATGATGAAGTTAAGGAACCCCCCTGGCAGGTGTCATTTCTAAATTAGCATGTCAGCCACTCCCTACAAACACAGGGAGGCCTGTGCTATGATGAGGGGCATAGACACGGACTTCTCAGTCCGAGCACAAGCCTAGGATGACTGCCTATAGGAAGTAAAGGTTGGCCAAGTCCAGTGTGGGGATTATAAGCACAGAAGGTGGACCTTTATCTGTACTTTCCCAGCCCTAGCCATAGCCTACCCTGCCACCCCGACACCACCATTCTCCCAGCCACTGGTAGAGACAGCCAGTTTAATAATAATGTACAATCAGCAAGGCCTGGGGAGTGGGCTGGAAGAAGGGAGTCAGACATACATCAGACCAGGGTGCCTGGCCCTGTTTGGGTTGACTGGCTTCCTATCCAGAGGATCACTTGGAGAGAGCAAGGGAGCGGGGAGCCTGTACCTCTGGGAGGCCTCTGTCAGCAGCCTGAGTCAGTGCTGTCAATGCATAGCCAAGGGGCTGCTGCCCGTCTGCAACCTATTATGCGTTTACAAGCAAGCACTGAAATGGAAAGAAAGCATTTAGGAACTTTTTTTTTCAGTACCAGGGGGTTGAACCCAGGGCTTCACACATGCTAGGTAAGTGCTCTACCACTGAGCTGCACTCCCAGCCCCTTTGTACTTTTCATTTTGAGACAAGGTCTCATTAAGTTACGTAGACTGCCTCTAGCCCTGAATTTGCAATCCTCCTGCTTCCCCCTTCTGAGTTGCTGGGATTACAGTGGTGTACCATAGTGCCTAGTAGCATTTAGAAGCTATTTTAGCAATTTCACAAGGCCTGTTGAAAACTGTTAAAGTGGAGGCTAGTATATTACATCTTGTTCATTTTTCTAGTTTTTAAAAATTATAATAAAATGTACATTATGTAAATGTACCATTTGGGCCTTATTTACTTATTTATATTTATTTTTTGCAGTACTTGGAAGTTGAACCTGGGGCTCCACACATATTTTGCAAGTGCTCTACCACTGGGCTGCAACGCCAGCACAGATTTTTTTATTTTTTATTTTCACTCAGAGTCTCACCACATTACATAGGCAGCCTCTGGCCTCGAACTCACTGTTTTCGTGCCTCAGTCTCCTGAGTCACTGGGATTACAGGAATGCACCACCACACCCTGCTAGCCATTTTAAAATGTGCAATTCAGTGGCATTAAGTAAATTCACAATGTTGTTATAATCATTACCTCTATTTAGCATATTTTTAAAATTTTACAAAAGCATGTTATCTTCAGATTTAAAAACTTATTTTGAGAAGCACTGGTCTAAATGTTGTTGACCTGGGGCTTCCCAAAGCCTCGAAGGCTTGGGGGAAACAGGCACCCCATCAAAGGGCTGATTGCATTGTTTGGCCTCAGAGGACGGAGTGGGCTGGAGGAGTGGACATTTGGGCACTGTCCTTGAAGGAGGCTGTGGAGGGATTACAGCCTGGGGTTAAGGCAAGGCCCAGGAGCTCTCCTACCAGGATTGCTCTGTGCTCTGGGGAAGGAAGGGTGGATGCAGGGGCGTTCTGTCTAGAGCTGGAGGATTTCCTTCTGATGCAGCTCCGGGAGGTGTTTGTTTATAATACCCAAAATGTCAACTTCAGCTAGTGGGGGGCTCTGTGGCCTGGTGGAGTCCACCCTCCTAGTTTAGAGGAATCTGAGGTCACAGAAAGGACTTGCCAAAGTTCAGAGACAATGATGGTCTCAAATGCAGGCCTTTCAATAGCAAGGCAAAAGCAAGGCAGAGCCAAGCACTGTGGTCCAGGCCTGTAATCTCAGCAACTCAGGAGGCTGAGGCAGGAGGATCGCAGGCTTGAGGCCAAAGGTAGCCTGCACAGTTTAGTGAGACACTGTCTCAAGATAAAAAATAAAAAGGGGCTGGCGGTGCAGCTCAATGATAGACCACTTACCTGGCATGCATGAGGCCCTGGGTTCAACCCCATAGTACTGAAAAGAGAAAAAAAAGGAAAAAAAAAAAAAAAGGAAAAAAGTAAGGCAGATATTTCTGGAGCCCCACAGAATAGATTGACGTTCTGGCTCTTGCAGCTTTGTCAGGGCCTTGGCTGTCCACACCCTTATCTATGAAGGGGATGATACCCCTAGCTTGGTGAATCCAGAGCACTGCACAGGACCCGATCCCTCCCTGCCCAGCCACCTGACAGTCTCCTTGCTGGTGAGGGCACAGGAATGCAGACCCTCTCTTCTAGACTGAGGAGAACAGGGGGCCCCAGGTTCTCTCAGCTGGTCTTCTCTTCCCACCTCACTCTTCTGCCAGCTTTCTGTGAGTGTCTTTGTCCTTTCCAGGTCAAAAACATTTGTAAAAAGAAGGGGTTGGGCCAGAAGAACTCAAAATTCCCTTTTGGGGTGGGGATGCTGATGTTCGGGTGCTCTGAATTTCTGTATCTCCTCAGAGAGGGCTGAGCGTGCCGCCCTGGTGGCCAGGCTGTCTGCTTTTGGGTTGCCTCTCTGTTTGCTCACTCTTGTTTTTCTTCTCTCTTTTATGACTAAGGTTCTTTTGAGCTCTTCCTACTTGCCACACATTATCTAAGCCTTTTTATATAATCCTTTTATAGTTTTTTATGTAAGCCTTTTATATAAACCTTTTATATATTCCATCTTAGTAAATCTTTAAAACAACCTTGTCCAGTAAATACTACTCTCATTTATAGCATTTACAGGAAACCGAGGCTCAGCAAGCTAAGGGCACAGACTCATCACTGGATGATGGCAGAGCCTGCAGGCTGCTATGTCCATGCTATTTCCCAGATGCCCAGGTCCCTTTGAGCCCTGAGTTCAGTAAGTCAAATGAGGCAGGGGCCTGTGCTCACCTGCCTCCTCCTCCTCCTCCAGGTTGCCCTAAATGGTCACTGACTATCCCATAGGATGGCCTGCAGCCATAGCCCTGTGGTATCCACTCTTGCCAGATCTCAGAAGCTAAGCAGGGTCGGGCCTGGTTAGTACCTGGATGGGAGACCGCCAGGGAATACGAGGTGCTGTAGGCTTGGGAGACGGACCCGGCAACCCACTCCCAAAAAATCAATCTGCCATTGAAAACCCTATGAACAGCAGAGACGCACTGACAATAGTGTTTCCCCTGTTGTACAGAGGGTGGCTATGAGTTGGATACCGACTCGATGGCACCTAACAACAACAACAACCCATAGAGGCCTCAGTCGGCAGGATTGTGTAGGCACTTAGGTTTTGAATGTTGGTGTGAAGAGGACCTTTGTTGGATCTGCTTTCTGATCCACGTAACACATCTACTTACAATCTCTTTTTCCTTTAGCAAGAGCTAGAGGGTCCCCTAAGAGATTACCCCAAACAAGCCTTTCCATTCATTCATTCAGCAAACAAATACACATTGAGGTCTCCTGTCTGCCAAGTACAGCATTAGGCCTGCCGATATGACTGTGGACAGGCAGGCAGGTCTCTTCCCTCCCTCTGCTGGAGAAGGCAGATGATAGAGCTTCTCCTCAGGTGCTGGGCACTGGGCAGAACACCTGAGAAGAAATGCACAGATAACCAAGGCAAGCAAGAGCAAGGAAAGTTCATTGAGAGGATAAACAAAGCCTCTGGAAGAACGGAGGAAGTCCAAATTGGGTAGCTGAGGTGGGGCTGTTGTCTGCAGTGTTTTATGGTCCCTTTCTTTGGGCTGGACTTTCTGAGCTAGCTTCAATAGATTGGTGCTCGCTTAGGGGGTACCTGTACATTGGCCCAAAAGAGTTAAAGGGCAGCTGTTCCTATTGTTTCTCCCTAGAGATTGATTAGCTAGCTGACTGCTGGCCAGGTCATGGGACTTGTTTTTCTTAGAAGAAAGAGACTTGATCTGGTGACTGTTGGCCAAGTCTGGTGACTTGTTTCCTTGGAAAAATGGGACTTAGGACAATGAAATTTATGGTCTGACTAAAACGTGGGTGACCTAATTGGTTGCTTGGTGACTGCCTTACCTCAGTGGTTCCCTATTTCCAGGCCCCATTTCCCTGAACCTGCCTGAAATTGTTTAAGCTCAGTTGGTAGAGTCCTGCTCTACACTTTCTGAGGACCCAGGTTCAATCCCCAGCACCACAAAAACAGGAGGACGTGGCAATCCACTCCCAAAGCAATCCTGAAACAATCAGCCATTGAAAACTCTATGAGGATTGCTATGTGTTGGACCCAACTCGCAGCACCTAAAAACAATAATAGAACAGCTTATAGTGAGTGCTATGGGGAGAATGAAAAGGGGTGATGTAATAGATAGTAACTGTAATGGGCCTCTACAGAGAAGGTAGGCAGAGGGAAGAGCCAGTGTAAAGGTCCTAAGGCAGGAACTAGCAGATGTGAGCAGGGAGCATAAACAAAGCTCTGGTGGCTGGATAAGGTGAGCACAGGGAAACCCATGCAGGGTGAGGGATTTGTGCATGACAAGGAACTTCTGGAGGCTCCAAGGCCCCTTTGTATATATGTGTACAAAGAATCCTTCAGCCACTGTGGGAAGAATAGATAAGGGGAGCAGGAGAGTAGAAGGGATAGAGGCCAGGGTGGCTTGGACATTAGGATGGAGAGATACCGATTCAGGATACCCATTTTCTCCTTTTGATAACAAAGGCCTGGAAGGTTTTTCTTAAGTGCTGGTCTGGCCACTTCTTACACCCTTTTTTCTCTTATTTCCCTACCTGGAACAGAGACGTGATACCTAGAAATACAGCAGCCACTTTAGGATTACGAGGGTAAAAGTCACATGATAAGACAGCTGGACCAGGGGACAGCTAGGGCCTAAGTCCTTGATGATACTGAGCTGACATACCAGCTGGGACTGCCTACCCGCCAGCATCTCTTTTACAAGACCAGTTAATCCTTTTACTTGTCCAGGCTGCTGTTCTGTGGCTTTTAATTGCTGCTGAATGAAGTCATAGCTAACGGAGTCAGGTTTGAGATTTTGGAGAAAGGATTCAGGCCTAAAGAAGGGGTAAGGGGTTATCTATATGTACTGAGTCAGCCAAATCAGAATCTAGCCATTCATTTATTCATTCAAGAAATATTTGCCAGGAGTGGTGGCACATGCTTGTAAGCCCAGCGCTTGGGAGGCCAAGACAGGAAGATCTCAAGTGCAAAGCCAGCCTGAGCTACATGGTGAGACTGTCTCAAAAAACAAGGGCTGGGGATGCAGCTTAGTGGTAAAGTGCTTGCCTATCATGTCAAGACCCTGAGTTCAATCCCCAGCATGAAAAGAAAAATAATATTTGAGGACTTACTATGCACTAGAGAACATATCCTAGGTTCTGGGAATTTGACAGTGAATAAACAGACAAAAATACTTGCCCTTGGGGAGTGTGCCCTCTGGTGTAATCTAGAAACCAGTTCCAAAGGTGACAGCATTTGAAGTATGAGCAGGTCCTGGGTGGGTGTGGCATATCTGTTCCTACAGCCCTCCTCACCCAGCAATTATGTTAACAAATCAAAATGGTCAACATATTTCTCTGCGTTCAGTCTCTGAGGGAGGTATATTTGTCCCCATTTTACAGGAAGGCGAAGAAGGCCTCAGTCATGTTGCTAATAGTGGCTGTGCTGGATTTGAACCTAGGGCTTTTGTCTCCAGTGACTCCACAGTACTCCAGCCACCTCTGGCTCCCTTTCCCTGAACTTTTGTTCTTGTTTGACAAACCATTTCCTGATTTCCTCCTCTCTCCTTGCTTTGGACAGGGGCTGCATCTTGTCCCTCCCTGTGGTCAGGCACTCAACAAAGCCCTGGCACTCTTTGCTTATTCATCCTACTCTTTTCATATCTGTTTTTTTCCCTTCTCTTCCCTTCCCTTCCTTTCCCTTTCCTTTCCGTCCCTCCATTTTTCCTCCCTCCCCCCTCCATTCTCTCTCTCTCTCCCCCTGCCCTCTTTCTTTTCTTCTTTATACTAATACTGAGCAGGATTGAACCCAGGGCTTCACATGTGCTAGGCTAGTTCTCTACCACTGAACCACATTCCCCAGCCCCGCCCCCCCCTTTTTTTCCTTTTCTTTTCTTTTTTTTTTTTTTGCAATACTAATGATCTGAACCCAGGGCCTTACACATATTTTGCAAGAGCTCTACCCCTGAGCTGTGCCCCAAGCCCCTTGTTTATTTTCTCCCCCTGAGACAGGGTCTTACTAAACTGTGCAGTCTGCCTTTGTCCTCCAGCCTGCCAACCTCCACCTCCTCAGTCACTGGGATTACAGGTGTGCGCCACTGACCTGGTTCTTTTGTTTAAATATTTGAGTCAGAGTCCTGCTAAATTACTCAGGCTCCCTCTGGCATCAAACTTGAGATCCTTCTGCCTTAGCATCCCCAGTTGCTGGGATTATAGGTGTTCACCATGTGCCTGACTTCATCCTGCTCTTCAAGAAGCTTTCTCCATGCTGAGTCCTAGGAACGTAGAACAAGTCACAGGACAGGACACACAGCCCAGGAGGGGACAGGAAATTAACAAGCATCAGTGTCATGGGTGCTGGTGGGCTCATCAGAGGGACCAATACAAGCACAAAAAAGGGCAACAGAGACCAATCAAAGAGGGCTTCCTAGAAGAGTTGACACCTGAGCTCAGTCCCAAAGGAGAAGTAGAAAGCAAGCAAATTAAAAAAAAAAAAAAAAAAAAAAAAAAAAAAAAAAAAAAAAAAAAAAAAAAAAAAAAAAAAAAAAAAAAAAAAAAAAAGCTGGGCATGGTGATGCACACTTATATTCCCAGTGACTCAGGAGGCAGAGAAAGGAGGATCGAAAGTTCGAGACCAGAGGAAGTCTGCATAATTTAGCGAGACCTTGTCTCAAAAAGTAAAAAATAATGAGCTGAGGGCGCAGCTCAGTGGTCTAGCACTTGCAAAGCATGCGGGCACGAGGACCTGGGTTCAACCCCCAGGACCACAAAAAAAAAAAAAGCCACCACTTTCCAATATGGGAGCAGCCAGAGGAGGGCGAAGAGAGGGAAGGTGGCAATGTGGGGATGGCTGGACTACAGGTAGAGGGAGGCAGGGATGCATGTGGCTGGGGTGGTCACAGGATGAAGAGCTTGGTTTGGAAGCACCAGGAACCACTAGTAGATAGGAGTGGGGGGTGGGCGTGGTTAGGTCATCTGAGCACTCCATAAACACTTGTCAGTAGAATGAATGCATCAGGGAAGGAATGATAACTATGGCGCTCTGCGCACGTGTCCTGCTGGATGGAGGAAGGTAGTTAAGAGATCTGACAATGGACAAGCCTTGCAGGTGCTTGGACAGAAGCTGCCCCCTTGGCCTCTTCCTCCACCACTCCCTTACATGGGTCCCCACTGTTGTTGGCTGGGGCACTCCAGCAACCTTCACACTGGCCCCAGGGCTTCTACCCTTGCCCTGTGCAGAGTGCTCTCCCCAGGCAGCCAAGGGATCTTTCAAAGCCAGGTCCTCCCACCCTAGACCTCTGTGCAAGTTAGTTGCCACCTCAGCTATGTCAAAATGGGAGAAATTGCTGTCTTTGTCATCAATAGTGGCTTGGCATGGGCAAAGCTAGCCTTTGTTGTTGTTAGTTGCCAATGGTTCAACTCACAGTGACCCTATGTACAACAGAACAAAACACTACTGGACACTGCCATGCCTGGCTCTAGGTCAGTGCTTCTCTGCCATTCGTATGGTTTTCAATGGCTGACTGTTTTCCAGGATAGTTTTGGGAGTGTCTGCCATGCCATTTTCCCATTATTGCAGTGCTGGGGATCGAACTCAGGGCCTCAGAGAATGTAGAGCATCACTCTACCAATGGAGCTAAGCCTCAGCCCAGAGCTGCCCTTAGTGGGAATGAAGTCCACAGAGGGTTATGGTAACATGGGACAGAGATGGTGGTGGTGGACTCAGGGTAACAGCAGCATCCTGACTCTGAAATGCCCCACTGAACTGGGCAAGCCAGAGAAACTCCAGTCCCATACTCCAAACAAGCTTCACGGTCCCCATAGGAAATCAATTCTGCTTCCAAAGCACCACCGAATTCTGACCCAACAGGCAGAGGCTGACGCAGGTCAGGGCTGAGGCTTGGAACAGCACCCTGCCCGGTGCCTCTTTTCATCTCATCAGTGTTACTGAGGGCTCCCAGACGGGGCCGCCTGCCCTGTGCCCACTTCTGAGGCACCCGCTCCACCCATCACTTCCAACCTCTGGACTTGGCTGACCTGCAGGGGGAAACACAGGAGGTTCCAGTCTCACTCCCTCAGCTGAGAGGGAAGTGGCACAGGAAGGGCTGTGGCAATGAGAAGCCAGGCGTCCAGGGTCCACTCCATCCTTCTTCCTGGGCTTGGACCCCTGTGGCATATTATAGAACCATGCCCAATTCAGTTCTGGAGTATGATATCGCCACCCAAAAGGCCTCTGTGCCAGCCTGGTATTGCCAGGCTCTCACCCTGCAGCTGTCGACAGAAAGCAGGGAGACATTGTAGCCAAAGCCCTGAGGCGATGACCAGGAAAAGGGTTGCTCTGGGTTGGTGGGTTGCTGCCACTGCTCTCTCCCCTTGGAGCAGACATGGATTGACAGCAGGAGGAGGGTGCGTAGGACCCACTGCTGACCTCCAAATGCCTGAGTGATGCAGCTACATAGTGTCTGCGGCGGGACTCCATTCTCAAGCGGGGAAACATACACTTATGGTGGCCTCATGAAAAGGCACCAAGCCTTTGAGAAGAAACCTGTACCTGACATGTACTTGATATGAAATGTCAAGCCAGGCGTGGTAGCTCAGGCCTGTAATCCCAGCACTCCCAGAGGCTGAGGCAGGAGGATTGACATGAGTTTGAGGATAGCCTGGGCTACATAGTAAGACTGTCTCAAAAAACCCCAAAACCAACCAACCAACCAAACCAAACAAAACATAAATAAAAACAGAAAAATGTCACCACACTTCTAAAATAAACCCCATAGCACCAAACATAAAATCCAATTCTCAGCATGGCAGGCAGGCCCCCCAGGATTCTTCTCTTCCCTTGTCACCTTCAACTTAGCATGAAATCAAAGCCCTGCCTCAGGGCCTTTGCAACTGCTGTTCCCCCCAACACACATGATCACACAAATGTTACCTTTGCAGCAGCAAAACCTTGTGTGATGACCTGTTGTAAAATAGCCACCCGTGACCTCAGCATCACACCCCTACTTCTTACCCTGCTTCATTGTATTCACAATATTTATGTGGATTTGTTTTCCCATGTTACATGATATCCTTCAGAAGGGTGGAGACTGTGCCTGTTCTGTTAGCAACTGTGTCCCCTGGAACCTGGAAAAGGGCCCTGCTCATATAGGTGAGGTACTCAATAAACACTGCAGGAAGATGGCTGGACTCTGACTACGCCTATGTGACCTGGAACCATGCGTTTTCCCCCTCCCCTCCCATTGCCATGATCTGTGTCTGGTTCCAGCTCCATGGTACTGCGTCGGCTCACCTGCTGTCGGTGGGAGAGTGGAAATTTCCAGCTGGATTGGAAGGACAGCCTCATGTCCTGGGCTGGGCTAGAGGAACTGAGAAGAAATTTCCACACTGTGTCTGGAGGTGAGACTGCCATGACCAGGGAGTCTGGGGAGGAGCTGGGGCTGCTCATAGACGTCTGCACCTGCCCCTCTGCCCAGGCTTGGTGAATGTTCGTTGTCTTCAGATCCGCAGATTTGAGTCCTCTGTCTGGGCTTATTCCACACTAAGGTCCAGCCTGCCCAGCGTGGGGTGTCCTAGAGCCAAAGGAGGAGCCAGAAGGATCTGAACTCATCACAAGTTCAATCAGCTCCTTTTACAGATGGAGAAACGGAGGCCCAGAGTGGGGAAGCAGTTTGTCCAAGGTCACACAGATATTAATGACAGAATAGGCTGAGACTCACTATTCTGCCTGGGTAAAGGGTTTTCTTTTTCTCTTTCATTCCCTTCCTCTTTTCTTCCCTTCCCTCCCACTGTCCTGCACCTACTATTTCTTTCTTTCTTTCTTTCTTTTTTTTTTGTGGTACTGGGGGTTGAACCCAGGGCCTCGCACCTGCATGCTCTGCAAGTGCTGAACCACTGAGCTGTGCCGCCAGCCCATTTTTTTCCTTTTTGAGACAGGGTCTCGCTAAGATACGCAGACTGCCTCTGATCTCGAACTTGCGCTCCTCCTGCCTCTGCCTCCCCAGCTGCTGGGATTACAGGCGTGCCTCACTGCGCCCGGCTGCACCTCCTATTTCTTAAGTGCTTGCTCTGGGCCAGCCCAGCACCCTGAGCTCTCTGCCTTTGAACTTCAGGCTCCCTGAGACTATCATTGCCACCCCTTCCTCAGACCTCCTGTCCCTCCTCCCCATATGCTATCCCTGCCATAAACTTTGCTACATATAAAAATAATAATAAATTGAGATGCCCATATTGTTCCCCATTCCAGTATAATCAGAATGTCTGGGCTTGGCCAGGCATCAGTATTTTGTAAAGATCCTGGGGTGATTCTGTTTGCAGCAGTTTGGAGCCAGTTTTAGCCTTGATGAATGGCACCTCTATCTCCTGTCCTTTGCCCTTGGGTTGCAGATGCCCTGGTGATTATTTTCCCTCCCCAGATTTATGTTCTGGACTGCTATGCTGGGCCCCAGGACAGACTTTGGCTTAGTGATCCTATCCCTCTTCTCTGTCTTCCCTTCCCCAGCCCTGGGCCTCCAATCCACCTGGATTGCTTAGTTAGACCTGTATCACCATCATTAGGTGCTTAGTAAATATTTACTGTGAGTGATGGTAATGACCTTGAGCCTGCTGAGCACTCTGGCCAAGAGGATCCTTGATATGAAAGTAGCAAAGGTGTTTGAGAACAGGCAGACTTGGACTTTTTTTTTTTTTTTTGCCGGCTGAACCCAGGGCCTCATGCTTGCATGCATTGCAAATGCTGTATCGCCCATTTTTTTACTTTTTTGAGACAAGGTCTCACTAAATTATGCAGACTTCCTCTAGTCTTGAACTTGCAGTCCTCCTGCCTCTGCCTCCTGAGTTGCTGGGAATATAGGCACAAACTACTCTGCCTGGCTCAGACTTGGATTCTTATACCAGCCAATTCTGCTTGTAGTTTCTGGGTCTCAGTTCACTTATCTGTGAAGGGAGCAGCAGGAAGTAAAAATGTCTACCTTGTGGTTTGTTGTAAGGATCAGAGATACCGTTCAGCATAGGCAAACTGCCCAGCTGCTCATGAGCCCATCATTGTGGCAGTAGGCTGCTCTTGCCCTTATGGTGGGGAGCAGTGACAGCCTTCTAAAATGGCCACCCCCAGCCCTAGCTTGACTCCCTAATCCTTACCTTGTCTCATTTTATTCATAGTATGTATGTAAATTTCTCCTCCACCCCCTAGAAGAGGTGCTTTAGGAGGGTGGAGACTGTATTTATCCTATTAATAGCTATGTCCCTGGCACCTAGAATAGGAGCCTGCACATAACAGGTGAGGTACTCAATAAATGTTTGTGCATGGAAGATGTCTGGACCCAAGATAAGCCCTCTGGGGCCTGGACCCACAAGTTGTCTCTTATCCCCTCCCATTGCCTTGATGTCTGTCTGTGCAGCTCCATGGCACTGGTCAGTGGAAACTTCACAATGAAGGTGGTTGAAATACCCGTAGTAGGGTGCGGTGGCTTACGCCTGTAATCCCAGCACTTGGGAGGCCAAGGCAGGAGGATCATGAGTTTGAGGCCAACTTAAGCTACATAGTGAGACCCTGTCCTAAAAGAAGCAGGAAGAAGAAGAAGAGGAAAGAGAATAAGGAGGGGGAGAAAGAGGAGGAGAGGAAGGATGAAGAGAAGGAAAGGAAAAGTGACTGTAAGCTTTTTGGAAGGACTCTACCTGAAGGGGTTTCCTCTCTTGGCAGTTGAACAGAAGGTGCAGAAACTGAGGGGTGGAAGTTGCACAGGATCAGCCAGAGAATGTTACTACCTTCCCTAGGATGGAGTTTCCCTAGAAATCCACAGAAGCACCCTGGGGTAAAGACATCAGCCTTTGGGTACCTGCCAAGTCCAGAGGCAGCAAAGCCTAATCACAACTGCCAGGTTGGACAAAGAAGGCCTTTTCCATCGCTTACTTCTTCCTTGTTCCACAGCTTTGATGGGGAAGCAAGGTGGGGAAAGAATGAAGAAGGTGATCACAACCCCTCTCTGTCCCCAGTTATCCCAAAGCAAAGTGGGTGAATAGGAGAGACAAACTGATGGCAAACAGGACTGGGCCTTTCAGTACCTAGAATATGGGACTGTGCTGTGCATGGAGAGGCAAAAGGTCCAGGATCATCTCATAAGGGGTCTCCAGAGGAACCATAGGGGCTCTGGCAAGAAAGAGACAAAGCATGCCCTGAGCCACTCCAAGTCTGCTCCCGTAGCAACCGGTTCCCCTGGGAGTTGTTCCCTGTGAAGCCAGTCTGCATTGAACATTGGTGGAATTGCTGCCAAATGCCTATGCGCCCGGCGAGGCCCTTTATGTCCTGGGCCACAGTTCCTTTGGCTGTGAAATGCCTCCATTCAAACATACCAGACTCTGTATATCTGCAAGAAAATCAAAAGTCTCTCAGTCTCTAGTGGTGTACAGTGGTGGTGAGGTGCATCAGGCAGCAAGTCTGAAAAATGATCTCTTGTATAGTGGGGAAATAAAAATTCTAAAATTGTCATTTGGGGCTGGAGTTGTAGCTCACTGGTAGAGCACTTGCCTGGCACATGCAAAGCTCAGGGTTTGATCCCCGGCACTGCAAAATAAAAAGAAAATTAAAAAATAATTGTTGTTTAAAGATGTTAATTACACCTGGTGCAGTGGAGCATGCCTGTAATCCCAGGGGCTCAGGAGACAGAGGCAAGAGGATCGCAAGTTCAAGACTAGAGGCAGTCTGTGTAATTTAGCGAGACCCTGTCTCAAAAAGGTAAAAAAATGAGCTGAGGGTCCAGTGGTCCAGCACTTGCAGAAGATGCAAGCACAAGGCCTTGGGTTCAACCCCCAGTACCTCAAAAAAAAAAAAAAAAAGATGTTAATTATGATGTTATTTTCATCACAAAATTCACCTCTTTTAAAAGTACAATATAATGTCTTTTTGTAAATTTACAGAGCTGTGAAACCATCATTACAATTTAATATTAGGACATTCAATCATCCCATAGAGATCTCCCTCTTGGTGGTTGGGGGTTGAATTCAGGGCCTTGTATATACTTTGCAAGTGTTCTACCCCTGGGCTGCCCCAACCTGCAGCACCTCCCCTTTGTTTTTGGCAGTACTTGGGAGCTGAACCCAGGGTCTTGCAAATACTTTCCAAGTCCTCTGCCACTGGGCTGCACCCTCAGCCCATTTAAAAATTTTTTTATCTTGAGTCAGGGTCTCACGAAGTTACCCAGGTTGCCTCTGGCTTCGAACTTGAGAGATCCTCTTGCCTCCAACTCCTGAATCCCTGGGAGTACAGGCATGTGCCACAGCACCTGGCCCCTAGCCCTTTTTAAATGTTTTATCTTGAGACAGGGCCTTGCTAAGTTACGCAGGCTGCATCTGGCCTCAAAATTGTGATCCTCCTGTCTCTGCCTCCTGAGTAAGTCTGGGATTACAGGGGTGCACCTCCATGCCCAGCGATGTGATTTTTCATTTGTTTTTTTGTTTTTTGTTTCCCTGAGCAGAATATTTCTGAGATTAATTCTTATAGCATGTATTGACATTTCATTCCTTTGCACAGTCAAACAACATTCCATTATCTGTAGATACTATGTTTTGTTTATTCACTTATCAGTTGATGGACATCTGGGTTGTTTCCACTTTGGGGCTGTTAGGAATTAATGCTGCTATAGATACTTGTGTACAAGTCTTTGTGTGGGTGTTTATTTTCACTTCTCTTGGGTAGATTCCTAGAAGTAGAATTGCTGAGTTGTTTGGCAATTCTGTTTAACTTTTTGAAGAACAGAATTGTTTCAGTTATTTGGGCCCTTGACATTTTCATATAAATTGTAGAATCAGCTTGTCAATGTCTGTAAAAAGTAAGTCGGCTGGCGGTTTGATGGGAATTGAGTTTAATATATGGACCTATAGATATAGATATATTTTTTGGATTTCATTATACAAATCTTGCACTATTTTTTGTTAAATGTATTTCTTAGTATTTACTTCTGTTGATATGATTATGCAATCACACATAATATTAAAAGAAATTATGTTTATTATAATTTGTAGCATTTAATATTTTATTTTGTTTTACTTTTGGTGCTGGGGAGCGATCCTAAGGCTTTTTGCTAAGCACATTGTCTACCACTGAGTTACACCCCTGCATTTAATAGTGAAGGAAAGAGAGAAAGGAAAAATAAAAAACATCCTGAATATGCAGCATTTGGGAAATGATTGCAAAAATTATAGTCTGTTTTATGGATAGGATATTCTGGAACTATTAAAAGAGGTTGTTCAGCGGCTCAGGAGGCGGAGGCGGGAGGATCGCAAGTTCAAGACCAGAGGCAGTCTGCATAATTTAGCGACACCCTGTCTCAAAAAGTAAAAAAAAAAAAAAAAAAAAGGTCTGGGGTGCAGCTCAGTGGCCCAGCACTTGCAAAGCATACAGGTGTGAGGCCCTGGGTTCAACCCCCAGTACTGCAAAAAAAAAAAAAAAAGAGGTTGTTTACAGGTGGAGGTGTAGCGCAGTGACCTTTTTCTAGGTCAGAGCAGGGAGCCTGACACAGATTAGATGCTCCTAGTGGTAGGCATCAGATACTTGTTGTTGTTGTTAGGTGCCCTCGAGTTGGTATCTGACTCATAGAGACCCTCATAGGGTTTTCAATGGCTAACTGTTTCAGGATTGCCTTGGGAGTGGATTGCCAGGTCCTTCCCCCATTTTTGCAGTGCTGGGAATTGAACTCAGGACCTCAGAGACTACAGCACAGCACTCTACCAACTGAGCTAAATCCCAGTCCTAGCTGCCCACTGTTTGTTTCTCCTCCTGTTGCTCTTCCTTCCCTACCCTCCCAAGTTAGTGTAGCCATGTGACTTGGTTAGCCAATGAAATCAAGCTAGCATGTATTGTATGTCACTTCTGAGCAGAAACTTTAAGAGCCTGCACTAACCTTATATTGTTGGCACTCAGAATAATGCCCCCCGCAAATATGGTGTATTTTAGCATGCTAAACAATTTGATCTAAGGGAAATTAAAGTTTTTAAAGCAGGCTCAGCATCCAGGTCCCTCTAACTTTTTCTTGCTTCTTTTCTCCCAATCCCTAATAGAGAGATTCCCTTGACTCCATGAAGACTAGGCTTGGAAAGCCTCCTTCCACCCACTCTGAAATCCTATCACCTGTCTTGGAAAAGACAGGAATGTAGCCACTCCTGGATGGACTGCCATTGCAAGATAATGTCTATCCTTTGGGCTCATTCATATTCCACGGATAATTATTTTGCAAGTTAATGTCTGTCTCTGAAACCATTCATTCCCTTGATAATCATTTACTATTCCGCTACAAATTGTCTACATTCCCCACTCTTGCCCTCCTCTGGAGATAAAGGGGTACATGCTTTTCTGAACAGTCTTGAGGTTGTGCATAATCATATACTTTTGATTATTCCCTTTTTTTGTGTGTTAACAAATTTATATGCCTTTTCTCCAATTTAATCTTTATCGTTTTATTCCAGTGAATCATATTCTTTAGCCTCTGCAGAGGGAGCTGGCTCCACCTTTGAACTTCTCCATCAGCCCTGGAATGAGGATGACATGAAGTACAGATATTTACAGAGAATGAGAAATGCATTGATTTAGTGGCTCTGAGATACTAGAATTGGTTGTTACTGCTTTGTAACTCACTTCATCCTGACTATACACAGGTAAATGTTTGTTGAAAATGTGAACAAAACAAAAGAGTAGAACATTAAATATTCTGTCTTCCTGATTAAAACTTGGATTAAAACTAAAAATATCTTAATCTGGGCAGGAGATCTAAGGGAATGAGGAAGTTAAAAGAGGAGGGGATTGTGAATGAATAGCTTTTCTCTTAAGTGTATCTTGATGGATCTTCATGTCATGCCACAACTTGTCTGCTCTTCAATCATTAGTGTCTAATGCATCAAACCTGCTCTTGAGGTGGTCTCTGAACTAAGGTAGAATATACTCAAGGGCATACGTTGGCTCTTGTACATTTGTTCTAATTTTCTTCAGTTTCAGTTTGAACCCACATATGAGCAGTTGATGGTCTGATCCACAATCAGCGCCTGATCTTGTTCTGACCTTTGATACCGAGATTTTCCATCGTCTCTTTCCACAAACGTAGTCAATTTGGTTTCTGTATGTTCCATCTGGTGAATTCTAAGTATATAGCTGCTATTTATGTTGGTAAAAAATGTATTTACAATGAAAGAGTCATTGGTCTGACAAAATTCTATCATGCGATCTCCAGTATCATTTCTGTCACAAAAGCCATATTTTCCAACTACTAAGGCTTCTTTGTTTATAACTTTTGCATTCCAATCACTAATAGTGATCAGTACATCCTGATTGCATGTTCTATCTATTTCAGATTGCAGAAGCTGGTAAAAAGTCTTCCCTTTCTTCATTTGTAGCCTTAGTGATGGGTGCATAAATTTGAATAATAGTCATATTAAGTGGACTTCCTCATAGGCATGTGGATATTATTCTATCACTGACAGCATTGTACTTTAGGACAGATCTTGAGATGTCTTTCTGATAATGAATGCAACCCCATTTCTCTTTAGTTTGTCATTCCCAGCATAGTAGACCGTATGATTATTTGACCAAAATGGCCCATGCCAGTCCATTTTAGCTCACGGATGCCTAGAATGTCCATGTTTATGCACTCCATTTCCCTTTTGACGATTTCCAGTTTTACTAGATTCATACTACATGCATTCCATGTTCCAAATATTAATGGATGCTTACAGTTGTTCCTTCTTATTTTGAGTCATGCCACATCAGCAAATGTAGGTCACTGGGGCTTTACTCCATTCCTGTCATTAAGGTAGACTACTTTGAGGAGTTAACTCTTCCCCATTTGTCTTTTGAGTGCCTTCCAACCTGGAGGACTCATTTTCCAGCACTATATCTGATAGTGTTTCTTTGCTATTCATAGGATTTTTAATGGCTGATTATTTTATGAGTAGGTTAGCCATGTCCTTCTCCCTAGATTGTCTTACTCTGGAAGCTAAGTTGAAATCTGTCTGCCATGGGTGACCCTGCTGGTATTTGTAATACTGGTGGCATAGTTTTCAGCAAAACAAAATCAAATATTATAATGACATGTGTGAAGAGCTGGAGACAGAAAAACAAAAGGGAACAACACTGTTTTTCTTAAGCTTAAGGAACTGAAGAAAAAATTCAAGTCTCAAGTGGCAATAGTGAAGGATTCTAGAGGGAAACATCAAAAGAAGATGGAAGGAATACACAGAGTCATTATACCATAAGGAATTAGTGGATGACCAACAATTTCAAGAGGCTGCATGTGATCAGGAACCAATGGTACTAAAGGACTAAGTGGCAGCTGCCTTGAAGGAATTGGCAAAACACATGGTTCCAGGAATTGATGGAATAGCAATTGAGATGTTTCAACAACAGATGCAGCACTGGAGACTCAATTGCTTATGCCAAGAGATTTGGAAAACAGATACCTGGCCAACTGACTGGAAGAGATGCATAGTTGAGCCTATTCCCAAGAAAGAGGATCCAGATGAATGGAAATTATTGAACAGTATCATTAGTATCACACACAAACAAAATTTTGCTAAAGATCATTCAAAAGCAACTGCAGCAGTATATAAACAGGGGACTGCCAGAAAATCAAGCCAGATTCAAAAGAGGGCAGAGAACCAGGGACATCATTGCTGATGTCAGATGGATATTTGCTGAAAGCCGAGAATACCAGAAAGATATCTATCTGTGTTTTATTGACTATGCAAAGACATTTGACTGTGTGGATCATTACAAATTATGGATAACATTACAAAGAATGGGTATACCAGAGCACTTAATTGTACTTGTGAGGAATCTGTACATGGACCAGGACGCAGTCATTTGAACAGGACAAGGAAACATTGCCTGATTTAAAGTCAAGAAAGATGTATGTCAAGGCTGGATCCTTTCACTGTACCTCTTCAATCTCTATCTTGAGCAAATATATTGAGAATCTGGACTTTGTGAAGAAGAATATGGCATCTTGGTTGGAGGAAGATTCATTAACAACCTGCGCTATGCAGATGACTCAATTCTGCTTGCTGAAAGTGAAGAGGATTTGAAACATTTACTGATGAAGATCAAAGAACAGAGCTTTCAGTGTGGATTGCACCTCAACATCAGCAAAACAAAAATCCTTGGGTCAGTGCGCAGCTTCATGAAAAATGGAGAAAAGATTGAGATTGTCCAAGATTTTGCTTTACTCAATTCTACAGTCAACAACCATGGGAGTAGCAGTCAAGAAATCAAAAGACACATTGCATTGGGAAAAGCTGTTGCAAAAGACTTCTACAAAGTGCTGAAAAGTAAAGATGTCACATTGAAGATGAAGGTGCACCTGACTCATGCCATGATATTTTCAGTCACATCAAATGTTTGTGAAAGCTGGACATTGAATAAGGGAGACAAGAGAATTGTTGCTTTTGAATTATGGTGCTGGAGGTGAATATTGAGTATACCATGTACTACCAAAAGAACCAACAGATCTGTCCTAGAAATGCAACCAGAGTGCTCCTTGGACGCAAGGATGGCTAGACTGTGTCTTACATATTTTGGACATGTTGTCAGGAGGGACCAATCTTTGGAGAAGGACATCATGTTTGGGAGAGTGGCAGGTCAACAACAACAGCAATAACAAAAATGGGAAGACCCTCAACTGGATGGATTGACACAGTATCTGCAACAATGGGCTTAAACATAAAAAAGATCATTTGCCTGGCACAGAATGCGGGAGTGTTTCTTTCTGTTGTACATAGGGTCACTATGAGTTGGACCCAACTCGACAGCACCTAACAACAACAACAAGAACAACAACATAACAAGAACTGTGAATTAACAGGAAACTGAGGTCTATGTTCATCTAGCAGACTGGCCAAGACTGAAAGGTTTGAGACCAGGCTCAGCTGGCAAATGCAGCAGGGACTTCTTTACATTGCATCTGTCAGAATGCCCTTTGACCCAATTATTCTGCTCCTAGGAATTCACCTTATAAATATTCTTGTTCACAAACAGGATAAAAGTGAAAGGTCATTCACTGCAGCACTCTTTATAAGCCAAAGACTGGAAACAATGTAAATGGCCTTAATGGGAGATTGGTTTGGTAAATTATGACCCATACCTGATGGATCAGTGGGCACTTCAGCCATAAATAGGAGCGAGGAATCATTTATGTACGTACAAGGAATGATCTCCAACAATGTTAAGAGAGATGGGAAGGCAGCAAATGCTAAATGCTAGGCTACCATTCATTTAAAGAAAGGGAGGGAATGTAAAATAAAGGGGGGAGGTGTGAGCCTCTGCAAGCAGGTCTGGAGCATCCAGCATGGGGGAATTTGTGGTACCAAAGAAAACAGCTTTGTCTTTGGCTCCTAGTACCTGT
Organism: Pedetes capensis; assembly: GCA_007922755.1. Taxonomy (NCBI): domain Eukaryota; kingdom Metazoa; phylum Chordata; class Mammalia; order Rodentia; family Pedetidae; genus Pedetes; species Pedetes capensis. Next base: position 19,834 of record VMDO01007429.1, read on the forward strand.
TGACACACTTTCTGTGGTCTGACTCTTCTGGTCCCTTGGCTGAAACCATGAAGAATTCCATGACTCTTGAATTAAAAAACAAAAAGTTTTCAATCACTTTAGGTCATGAAACAGTTTCACCTCAGTAATTTGGGAGACTTTTAATCAAAATTTCAGATTATTCTATCAAAGATTTCCTGTCCCCCAGCCTATGCCTGTTTCAGACCAGAAGACAGCTTCTTTCCTTCTACCTCTTCTTTTCATTTCTTCCTTTCTTCCTCCCTTCCTTCTGTCCATTAATCTCTATTGGGCACCTAGTAGGTGTCAGGAATGTTCTGATTCCCAGACTCAGCAGTGACCACACATGACCCATAACCTCTGGGGGCTGGCATTCCATGGGGAAAGAATCAGTCTGTCTTTCCATCCTGGGTGCTGAGTGCCCTGACTGAAGCTGAGGCGGGAAGGGTTAGAGTTGACTTGTAGGGTAGAGAAGGGAGGTGTCTGGGAAAGCCTTTCTGATAAGCTAATCTTTAAACAGAGATGTGAGGGAAGCAAGGGGTCAGGCATCGAGCTGTCCAGGGCTGTGTGACTGGCTGTCAGTCGCACAGGACCCTGCGCTCTGAAGGACCCCAGGCTTGGTTTAGTGTTCTGTTGTCACTATCTTAAAATTCTCTTTTTTTTTTTTTTTGCGGTACTGGGGGTTGAACCCAGGGCCTCACGCCTGCATGCTTTGCAAGTGCTGGACCACTGAGCTGTGCCCCCAGCCCATGTTTTTTTTTTTGTTTGTTTGTTTGTTTTGATTGTTTTTACTTTTTGAGACAGGGTCTCACTAAGTTATGCAACTGCCTCTCGTCTTGAACTTGCGATCCTCCCGCCTCCACCTCCCGAGCCACTGGGATTACAGGTGTGTGCCACTGTGCCCAGCAAAATTCTCAATTTTTGAGCCAGCTCTGCCCTTTTGTTTTGTACAAGGCCCCACAACTTAGCCAGTCAGTCCTATCTGGAGCAAAAGGAGTGCCAGGAAGAAGGAACAGGAAGTTCAAAGGCACAAGGGGGCAGGTGTTGGCATTTTTTGAGCCTGAGTAGGAAAGGAAGCTCGGGCCTCTTCTCTGTTTCTGCCCACCCACCCCCTTGCCCACTGTGGTTCCAGCCCCCTCCAGGGTGGGTGCAGGACAGAGGGGATTCCAGAGTCAGCCAAGGTCTGGCTGTGTTTTAAGTAGCGGGGCCTGGATCCTGGGAAGCCCCACATGCAGCGACAGTGAGTTGTCTTCTTGGGGACAGAAGGCTGAGTCCTCTCCAACAGCTCCCAGCAGCACTATGTGAGGACTGTCCCAGGGTGTTAACTTCTTGCACGTCTGGTCTGCACCTAAGCCACCAGGCCAGGTGGCAACCACAGCTTGAGAGACAGCCCTGAGGCAATAAAGCATAGGGGAGCCAGGGGGCGCATGGGGTGGCACCAGATCAGCATGCATGGCATTGTCTACCACTGCTGAGGCTGAACTTTCAGGTGGACCCCAAATGTATGACCTGGCACTCTTGTGTCTGCCACACTGGAGACTGTCACTGCAGAATCACCAGCTGCAGGTCTCTGGGCAGAGGGGCTTCATCATATGTTACCCCTGCCCCCAGGATATCTTCCCAGGACACCTCCAGCTGGGCCCACACAGTCCCTGCAGAGACCTTCCTGGGCTGCATCTAAGGCTGCCCCAGGCTGGCTCTATGCTGTGGCCCAGTTCTGGCCTAGGGGAAGCACGCAAGCCTGGCCTGTCTCCATCAGGATGCAGTCCCTCTCTGTCATCTCTACCTTGTGGTTTTAAGGAGGCTGCAGCAGGCAAGAGTTACACACCAAGCCACGTTGTCCCAGGGGCACCTGGCCTCCTTGAACTCCCGATCCTGCCCCACCCTCTCCAAAGAGAGTCTTCTTTCTGACCCATGCCTCCAGTCCCCACATTGCCTTCAGATGAGGCCACACCCCTAATGGCATCTGCTACTGTTTGGTGCCCTGTGCCCCTGCCCCACAGCACAAGGGACTCTTACAACTCTGCAACTTGGACACGATGTTTCCTTTGCTGGGGAAGTCGTTTCCCCTCTTGAGGGCTTGGTGACCTCTGCCTCATCCCAGGAGACTGGTCTTGGGAGGCCTCAAGGTCATGAGTCTCTCTTGGAAATCCATCCCACTGCTCAGTGCACCCAATGCCCATGCAGGGCCGAGATTCTCAAACCAGACTTCTGGATTTGAATCCTGGCTTTGCTGTGTTTGAGGCAGGAAGGACTTTAATAATGGTGCTTAGGAAGTGAATGTGATTGCGTACATGCTGTACATGTATGAAAATGTCATAATGAAACCCATTATCTCGTACAATGAATATACACAGGTTGATCAAAAGATACAGTGAACGTTTGTTGTTAGGGGCCGTCAAGTCGGTATCTGACTCATAGGGACCCCACATACAACAGGTGAAACACTATTGTCAGTGCTTCTCTGCTATTTATAGGGTTTTAAATGGCAGGTTGATTTTTGGGAGCAGGTTTCCGGGTACTTCTCCCAAGACTACCTCGTGTTCCTAGGTGGTCTCCCATCCAAGTACTAATCAGGTCCGACCCTGCTTAGCTTCCAAGATCTGACCGGATCGGATGCCACAGGGCTACGGCTGCAGGCTCAGTGAATGTTTAGATTTAAAAAAATATTATTATAGTAAAAAAACACATTGCCCTTAATACCCCTTAAAATACTCCCCCTGGCTTCGAACCCACATCCCATCCTTCTTGTCACTTGCTGAAGTAGTTCTGGTTGTGAGCATCCTTAATTGCACTGTCTTGGCTGCCTTGAAGTTCTAAATCGATTCAAAATGTTTATGTTTCATGGCCAATTTGACGTTGGGGAAGGATCAGAGTCGCACAGTGCCAGGTCCAGTGAATAAGGTAGATGAGGACACACCATAATGTTTTTATTGACAGAAATTGTACCAGAAGCGATGTGTGACATGGAGTATTGTCACGATGGAGGATGAAACTAAAGACACAAAAGAAGACTTCCAGAACTGCTTCAGAAATTGGTAAGAACAATAGGCTAAGTGTGTTCAAAGCCAGGGGGAGCATTTTGAAGATTAATGGCAAGTCTTTTACTGTAATAACTTTTTTTTATTAAAACATTCACCATATTTTGTCACACCTCATACACTAATAAAAAATAAAAAATAAGAATAATTCAGAAAATAAGAAACCTTCGCCAGTAATTGTTTATTTCACAATTAGAAGTCAACAAAGAGATTTTATTAAATGTCCTTAAAATCTATTGTATATGTGCTAATAAAAAAGGAATACTACTTGGCAAACCTCAAAATTCTAGGACAACAACAACCTTTTACTTTTCTTGTTTGTTGGAGTGTGGAGCACTGAAGAATGAAATAATATGTGACATTTATTGAGCAATTACTGTATCCCATGCAAAGTGAGCACTTCACATATATTTTATTTGCTCCTCACACTTGAACCTGTGTGATGGGTACCATGGTCCCGTTTTTGAGTTGAGGAGTCCAGTGCCCTGAAAGGTTATGTGACTTGCTCAAGATAACACTACTGGTCAAGGCAGAACCAAGATGTGAACCCGGGCAGGACGTGCCCATGTGCTTCCCTGCTTTGCTGCCTATAGTGAATGGGGGACCTTGTTTTGTGCTGGACACAGCTCAGGCACTACACATTTGTCCTCTTTTTTACCTTGTGTCTACCAAAGCCCTTCCTGATGGCCTCCATCTCCGACCCTGGTTTCTAAGGCCTGTTGACTCCTGTCAGATGCTTGACTTAGGCCTGTTCACAAATGCCTCACTGGAGACCTTGCTCCCTTCAGGGCTGAGCATGGGATCTGGGATGGGAGCCAGATAGCACACAGTTCCCCCTGCAGGGTTTTGAGCTCAAAGGATTATGGGAGACAGGGCTTCTGGAGCCGTGAGTCATCAGCTTCACCTGGATGCTGGCACTGAGCTGGGGGAAGGGCTGTACCTGGGGCTCTTCTCAACCGTCCTGGGCAGGGGAGGGTGGCTGCAGCAGGCCAGGGCCCAGAGAGAAGCATTTGTTCCTGTCTCATGGGTCACTCCTTGGTACCCATTCTGTGCTACAGATCAGAGCCAGGCTTGGAGCCAGGCCTGCCACTAGCCAACTGGGTGGCTTTGGGCAGGTAGCACTCCTGAGACTAAAGCAATGACAGAATAGCTTCATGGGCCAGCGGCACGTGTGACAGGCTTTGCATGGGGCCTGATGGGTAGCAAGAGTTCCATAACTGACTACTGTCCCTACTTAAATTAATCTGTCAGCTCCCAAGGATCCACAGACACATTTCATGGTTCAATGACTCCTCTCCTGCAAGCACACATCCCAGTCCACCTCCCAGAGCCCAAGCCTCAATATATCTTTGGCTGTATGACTTGGGATTCTCCAATTCTCCTCTCTGGGCCTCAGTTTTTCTATCCATAAATGGTAGTCATTACATTTGCCTCAAAGAAATATATGAAAGTTAAATGAAATCATATAAAAGTCCTTTGTCACACTGCTAAGCTTTAGTTCCCCCATTTGTAAGATGAGTTAATTATAGTGCCACTGGGCATATGGAAAGAGCTTAATAAACTGTTGCTTTAAAAACAAGCCCAGCAGCTGGGCATGGTGATGCACAGCTGTAATCTCAGTGACTTGGGAGGCTGGGGCAGGAGGATTGCAAGTTTGAGGCCAGTGGCAGTTTGAGTAACTTATCAAGACCCTGACTCAGAATAAAAAATGAAACAAAGGGCTGGAGGTGTAGCTCATTGGTAGAACACTTACAATGTATGAGGTTCTGGATTCAACCCCCAAGTACCACAAAAAATAGAAGAAATAAAAACAAAAACAAAAACATCCAGCATGGAGCAGGTTTCCAAAAATGGAATCTGAATCCAAGTCGTCTTCTAAGTTTTTAGTTTTTATTCACCATGATAGACTATATAATTCCCTTAATATCTCCATGGGCTGGGATTTAGCTCAGTTGGTAGAGCGCTGCGTTGCAGTCTCTGAGGTCCCGAGCTCAATTCCCAGCACCACAAAAATGGGAGAAGGACCTTGCAATCCACTCCCAAGGCAATCCTGAAACAGTCAGCCATTGAAAACCCTATGAGGGTCTCTATGAGACAGACACCGACTCGACGGCACCTAACAACAACAACAATATTTGCATATATTCACTATAATATCCTTATTTATTTTTCATTTCTTATACCCTGTTTTGCCTGCAGCCATACCACTGTGGCATCTGATCCCATCAGATCTCAGAAGCTAAGCAGGGTCAGGCCTGGTTAGTACTTGGATGCGTGAACACCTGGGAATACCAGGTGCTGTAGGCTTAGGAGAAGGACCTGGCAACCCACTCTGAAAAAAACAATCACCCATTAAAAACCCTATAAACAGCAAAGAAACACTAACAATAGTGTTTTGCCTGTTGTGCATAGGGTCGCTATGAGCTGGACACCTACTTGACGGCACCTAACAACACAACATACCCTGTTTTGAGAATTTTCTTCTTCCTTCTTTTTCTTTCCTTCTTTTTTCTTTCTTTCCTCCCTCTTCTTTCCCTCCCTCCTTCCTTCCTCTTTCTTTCTCTTTCTTTCCTTTCCTTTCCTTTTCTTTTCTTTCTTTGTTTCTTTCACAGTTGAGTCCAGGGCCTTGAGCATGCTAGGCAAGTGCTCTACCACACCACCACCCTCTCAGTCACTTTTTTTTTTTTTTTAAAGACATTGTCTTGCTAAATTGTGCAGACTATCTTTGGCCTCAAACTCCCAATCCTCCTGCCTAAGCCTCTGGAACCAGAGTGTCTCACTAATTCTGAGAATTTTCTGTGCTACTCTTCCTATCCATACAGATAACAGAAATTTAAGTAACTTTTTCATTTATTATTTATTTTTTGAGACGAGGCCTTCCTATGTTGCCCAGGCTGGCCTCAAACTCTGGGTTTCAAGCAATCCTCTTGCCTCAGCCTCCCAAATAGCTGGGATTATTGGCATGCCATAGCACCCAGCAGATCTAAGAAATTCTTCTGGGTTTGTCTAAACTTGTTGAAGGGGAGGTCAGTTTCACACTATTATGTGCCAATTATATGTTTCATTATAGTAAAAAGAGAAGTATACATTCTTCTAGTAGTTTGCTGGGGACAAGGAACCTTCATTCATGCCCATTGTTTTATTTAATCTGGCTATTAACAACCTTGTCAGGTGGGTCGTATCATCTCCACTGTACAGATTCTAAAACTGAGGCTCAGAGACAGAGAGGAGACCTGCCCGAGGTCACATAGTTGAGGTAGTGCCAGGCCTCAGATCCTGCCATGGTGCACAAGTACCCTGCCTCTGCCATGGACTCAGAGCTCCCTGAGGGCAGAGCATTAGCTGCCAATCTATCAGGCCTGAGCTCCCAAGACACGGTGCAGTGTCTGCCAGCTCTGCTGGGTCCAGATCTCTGCACACAGAAGAATGGGCAATCTGTGGCATTGGGAGCCCATATGTACTGAAGGCCGACTACGTGTAGGGTCTCCTCACCCTTCAAGGACTCCCACTGAGGGAGGCGGGCATGAGACACTGAGGAGTGGGTGTTTTAATGGAGGTCCAGACAGCAAGCTGCCTGGGGAGAGGGCTTTGGGTGGGAACTTGAATAAGCCAGGAGGGCTCAAGCAGGGGTGCAGCCCCCAAGCCCAGCATTTGGATCACAGTATCCTTGTATGGGGGTGGGGGGAGGTTTTGCATACGGCCTGGGCCCAGGGTTCTAGCTGGGACATTTGTTCACTGTCCTGCTACAAGTGTCCTCCACTGTCGCCAAGTCGGCCAGGCCTAGAAACGGGAGCCCGTGGACAGCTTGGCCGGAGCCTCCGCAGCCCCGCAGCGGAGTTTAAGGAACCTGGACAGCTGCTTCTGCTTGCTGGGCCTCCACTCCAGCATCTGCACCCTGACCGCAGGACGTCCTGGGACGCTGTCCGGGCTGGTGGCAGTGACCTCTCCCGCCCGCGGGGTCGGATTCTGTTGACTTGCGCAATTCCAAGGCGGGGCGCCCGGCTCCCCTCCCGGGCTCAGGGCGGGGCCGCCGCCCAGCCGCCCCTTTATCTGCAGCCCGCATGCCCTAGGCAAGCGCCGTGGCCGCGACCAGCTCTCAGCCCTGCGCCAGGCCCAGGTGAGGCCGGGCCTGGAGCGGGGAGGTGGGCTACGGGAAGAGGGGCGGACGCCGAGGGAACCAGCTGCAGCGGGGCACAGGCAGGAGGGGCACTGCTGGGGGGCATGGGGAGGAGGCGGGGCAGAGGGAATCGTGGCGCGCCCTGACGGGGAGGTTGCGGACGGAGAAACAACCCAGAGGCAGCGAAAGGACTGGAAGGGGAGCTCAGCGGGAGGGAGCACTTCTGGGAGTACGGGAGGGGTGAAGACGGGGAGAGCAGAGGACCGAGGCATCTGGGAGGAGGTTGGTTGCCTGGGAAGGCCGCCGTGCTGGAGGATCGCAGACTGGAAACAGCGCCCTCACCCTGCTGCGCTCCCCACCGAGCACCCACTTCCTGCAGGAAGGATCTATGTGATAATAGGGCCAGAGCGGAGTGGGTGGTCCAGGTTGGGGAGCTCTGAGAATAGCACTGCTGGAGGCCAAAGGCTCTTGCTGCCAAGGCCCAAGCCACCTTCTGGGGTGGGAGGGCGGAGAGCCCCCCCAACCCCACCCATAGCGCAACCCCAGCAGTTTCCCTGCAGCAGCTTTAATTAATTTTTAATTAATTAAAAATGGGGCTATCTCAGGCTAAGGCCTGGGAGTCAGAAAGATTCTCAGCGTGCTGCACCTCTTGGAAGGTCCCTGGACTCCATGGTGGGAGGGCCTGGGGGCGGTGTCCCATGTGGGACTTGTGCACCTCTGGACCCCCTGGGGAGAGGCCACCGCCTCTCCAGCCTCCATTCCCCTGCCCAGAGGATGTCTGCTGCTCAGCAGTGCCACTCAGGTCTCTTCCCTCTGCCCTGTGCTGGTGACTGCAGTCAGGTTGCCCAGCTGCTTCCCCCTCCAGGGTCCCCTTCTCAGGGTAGTGGTGATGAGTCTGAGCTCCACAGAATTTCCTTTAAGAATGACTCATTTCATTCTGACCACATTTCTGAGTGCAAACGGAGGCCCAAAGTGCAGTTACAAACAAAACTGTTTCTCTTCAGCCTTGGAAGACATGCAGGGGCGTTTTCTTTATACTCAGTGGGCTTAGCTGCAGAGATGAGGAGGTGATCCAGTTGCTGAGAGATCTGGAGGTCTGCCAGGGCTTGTCCAACCTCTGTCCATCTGGCAACTATCCAGGAGTTGAGTATGGTGGATGAAGGGCAAAAGCACTGATTCTGGAGTCAGGCAGATAGACATCCTCTGCTATCCTGCCTCCAGGCCTGGGAGGACAGGTTGGCCTTGAGCTAAGAGGTGTAGGGGAGAGGAGAAATGTGTGTGACAATTCTCAGAAACAAGCCACTATAAGTGACTAATGTTGGTGCCCATAGATAGTAGCTCAGACTCCACCATAGTGTGCCTTCCTCTGCAGGTTCTACCAGGATGGTTTGCGCCGAGAGCCCCAGTATTAACCCTGGCTTGGCCTTGGTTATCTTTTTGAGATGTGGTCTTGCTATGTTGCCCAAGGCTGGCCTTGAACTCCTGGGTTCAAGCGATCCTCCCTCCTTATCCTCTCAAATAGCTAGGTCCTGGCTTTATTATTTTCTTAATTTTATTTATTTATTTATTTACTTATTATTGAGGCAGGGTCTTGCTATGTAGACCATGCTGATCAGGAACTCTCTTGGTAGCCCAAGCTGGCCTAGAACTCATGATCTTCTTGCTTCAACCTCCCAAGTGCTGATATTATTAATTAAATTAAATTAATTAATTATTTTTTTTTTGAGACAGTATCTTGCTATGTAGCTCAGGCTAGCCTCACACCCGTGATCCTCCTGCCTCAGCCTCCTGAGTGCTCAGATCACAGGCATGTACCCTTACGCCTGGCCCTGGATTACTTATTTTTAGCTGGTACATAAATACATAAAAATTGTATGTATTAATAGTGGGCCATATAATGTTTTGATACATTTATACATTATGTAATGTTTAGATCAAGACATTATTATTTTGATCTAGTGAGGTAGACTTTGCCTTCCATGGTGAGATACAGTCATCTTTAATGCTGAACAATCAGGATCCAGAAAAGCAACAATAAATATTTTGCATACCAGGAAGAGGCAGAGTAAGAAGCAAGATTATAATGAAGTAATGCTGATAATAGTTAGGCTGGGAGCTCCAAGAGGGCAGAGTAGTGATACCCTGAGGTCTTGCTCTTAGCTATTAATGCACTGGGCTATTAGTTCTACTGGGCAATGTTTTAAACTGTTCTAAAACTCGGTTCACCGTCGAAGCTCTAGCATCTGGCACAAAGTAGGACATATAGGAGAACACATAGAGGCACATAGTAGGACAAGAAATATTGTTGGAATGTTGCAGAGCCTTAAGGACCCTTTGAAGTCCTTGGTGAATTCACTCTCTTCCTTGACATTTGGAGGGAAAAGGACTTGTCCAGGGTCACCCAGGGGTTGAGTGGCTGAGTCAGGATGAGAACCCAACAAAAATAGTGGTGCCAACACTGTGCCAGGCCAACATTGAGCACCCATCACTTCATTTTGCTTTAACATGAGCCCAAAAAGTAGCTTTTTTTTTCGTTTGCAGTTCAGCTAGGGCCCCATGCATCCTTTCCAAGGTCTTTACCACTAAGCTGTACCTCCAGGCCTTTTTAAAAATTTTATGTATTTATTTATTTTTGTGGTGCTGGGGTTTGAACTCAGGGCCTTGCGCTTGCAAGCTTTGCAAGAGCTGTACCAGTGAGCTGCACCCTTAGCCGCGCCCCCCCCCCCTTTTTTTTCACTTTTTGAGACAGGGTCTTGCTAAATTACACAGACTGCCTCTGGTCTCGAACTTGCGATCCTCCTGTCTCTGCCTCCCCAGCTGCTGGGATTACAGGTGTGCGCCACTGCGCCCAGTGTTTTTTTATTTTTAATTTTTTATCTTGAGATAGAATCTCGCTAAGTTATGCAGGCTGCTTCTGACCTCAAACCTGCGATCCTCCTGCCTCCACCTCCCAAGTTCCAGGGTTACAGGTGTAAGCCACGGGCCCAGTGTGAGGTAACTATTTTTATCTTCTGATTATAACTGAGGAAACCAGCTCTGAGAGGTTAAGGAATTTTTGCAAAGTGACTCAGCTGGGAACTTCCAGACTTGAAACCCCGTCCTGCACATGAAGCCCAGGTTCTCAGCTTCCCCTGAAACAGTCTGTCAGAGGTGAGTGGTGGATGCCCAACCTCTGGCATGGCCCTGTCCACTCTTCAGGGTTGCTTCCTGGGCAGCTTCAGGCCCCTGGCGAGACCCTCAGAGCAGGGAACCTGTCCACTGCATTCCCACGTGCCCCGTTCCAGTTGCAGGGGCGGTGTGGCTGGCACACAGTAAACTCTAGAAGAAGCTGAGAGTGGGGAGACCCAGGGCTGTCCCTCTCCTCAGCCCACTTCCTCCTGCGTCCCCACAGCCACCTTCTGTTTTGCCCCACGGGTGTGATGGGAAGCTTTGACCTCGTGTGTCAGGTGACCAGGAGGAGCTAGGGGAGGCAAGCCGTGGAGGAGGGAGGTGAGGAGGGTGACCTCGAATTTAGGAAAAGGAGGGTGTGAATTGGGGGCAGGGTCTGGGGAACTGGGGGAGGGGAGGAAGGAGGTGCTCAGACTGACCAAGCCCTGGACATCTGTCCTGCCCAGGCTGGCATGTGCCTTTTGGGTTGCCTGCTAACACGGGGTGCCCTCCTGTGCCCTCTCTCCTGGGACAGGGCTGTGGGGTTGACGCCCTCCCCTGAGCATGGCACTTCCCAGCCACATCTCTTGGGCCTGTGAGCGAGTGCCAATTTTCAGGGCTCTGTGACTCCAGAGGGGTTACCCTGAATAGTCGTTGCTGAGAACAATTTAATTCTTAAATAAGCTCAGTGTCTTCCAAAGTCCGAACTCCAGCCGAGTTTTCTGGCCCCTAAATACACATGCAGGATAAGGTAAATGTTTAAGGAGACACAGCTCTCTGACCTCTAAATCCAGTGGCATTAGCTATTGAGGGCTAAAGGCAGACTGAGGTGTTTTGGGCTTTTCTGTTGTTGTAGTTGTTTTGCAGTGCTGGGGATAGAACCCAGGGCTTCACATGGGCTAGGCAGATGCTCTACCTCTGAGCTACAGCTCTTGCCCAGGGACCGAGTGTTTTAGAGAACCCCAAGCATATCTCTTGTTGTTAGGTGCTGTTAAGTTGGTGTCCAACTCATAGCGACCCTAAATACAACATCGTTGTTGTTATTAGGTGCCGTTGAGTCGGTATCCGACTCATAGCGACCCTCATAGGGCTTTCAGTGGCTGAGTGCTTTGGGATTGCCTTGGGAGTGGATTGCCAGGCCCTTCTCCCATTTTTGCGGTGCTGGGAATTGAACTTGGGACCTCAGAGACTCCAGCTCAGCACTCTACCCACTGAGCTAAATCCCAGCCCCTACATACAACATACGAAACACTATTGTCATGCTTCTCTGCTATTCATAGGGTTCTCAATGGTAGATTGTTTGGGGGAATGGGTTGCTGGGTCTTTCTCCCAAGCCTATAACACCTGGTGTTCCCAGGCAGTCTCCCACCCAAGTACTAACCAGGCCCGACCCTGCTTAGCTTCTGAAATCTGATGGGATTGGACGCCACAGTATGGCTGCAGGCCAAGCATATCTCTTGGGTGGAGGATATTTCCAATACTGTTGTTGTTAGGTACCATCCAGTCGAGTCCAACTCATAGGGACCCTCACAGGATTTCCATTGGCTGACTGTTTTGGGATTGCTTTGGGAATGGATTGCCACATCCATTTTTGTGGTACTGGGGATTGAACCCAGGTCCTCAGAGAGTACAGAGCAGTGCTCTACCAACTGAGCTAAATCCCAGCCCCATTTCCAATACTACTACTATTATTCATAATAATAATGATTTGTTTTGTTGTTAGGTGCCATTGAGTCAAATACAATTCATAATGACCCTAAGCAAAGCAAAAGGAGACAGGACTCAACACTATGCCATGTACATAGTCTTTTCATGTTTGAGTTCATTGTCACAGCCACTGTGTTTCTTCTCATTTTGAATTGTGCCATATCAGTAAAAGGAAGTCCCAGAGGTTTTACTCCATTGCCATCATTAAGGGCAACTCTACTCTGAGGAGGCAACTCTTTCCTAGTTGTTTCTTGAATGCCTTCCAGCCGAGGGTGAGGGGCTCATTTTCTGGCATATTTGACAGTGCTTCTCTGCTATTCGTAAGGTTTTCAATGGCTAATTGTTTTGGGAGTGGCCTGCTGGGTCCTTCTCCCTAGTCTGTCTTAGTGAGGAAGCTCAGCTGAAACTTGTCCACCATGGCTGGCCCTGATGATATGTGAAACACCAGTGGCATCACACCAACATGCAAGCTACCACAGCGCAACAGGCAGACAGACACATAGAGGAATAATAATGATGGCAATCGTTTATTGAGTCCCTAAACTATGCTAAAACTTAGTTCTAGTAACTTTAATCTTTGGAATAATCTATAAGCTAGACAATATCGCAATGCCTGCAAAGGAGCTCAGGATCAGAGAAGGTGAGTCACTTGTTTAAGGTCAAACAGCTAGTATGTTATGGAATCAGGTGTCAGACTTGGTTACTTGAATCTGATGTCCTATCTCCTTGCAAGTCTTTATAAGGAAGCAGCTGCTTTCTCCTTAGTTCCTAACTTCCTTTCCTTCTGATTCCCACTGAGTAGAGCATGGGAACCAGCCAAGTTTGCCTGACATCCCTCAACCAGGCCCTGGATATGAGGTCCCAGCCCAGCTTTGTTCTTCCCTTGCTCTGTGATCTTGGATAAGTCCCAGATTTTCTCTGCCGCTCTGCATGTCTCCATAGAGGCGAATGGTGAGCTGCTTTCTGTGGCTGAGGCTTGGCTGGAAGGGTGCACAGTTAAGCTTGGGTTTTACCAGTGTATGTCATGAAGGGAGACAAGAGAGGTGTGAGAGGTTATCTTTAGCCCCACCCTCTGGTGACATCACACAATACACCTCCAGGCCCTGGAAGCCCCGCCCCTGTTGCCCCTCACCTTAGAAGTGCCAGCTAGTGCTTGGCATGTAGTGATTTTGCCTTGTCAGACAGTAGAAGCCATAGGCCCCCAGGTTCCAGGGAGACACCCCCAGGTATCCAGTGCAAGTCAAGAGGCCTGGAGGGGCTTGTGGAGGTGGACTGGGCTGGGTTGGGCTGCCTGAAGCAGGCAGGGCCTGGTGGTGTGGTGGGCAGAGCACTCAGGAAGCCCTGGTGGGCCCCACTGGATGGCCACCTGCTTCCTTCCAGCTCAGGCTTGAGCCCTCCCCTGCTCCCTCCGCTCTCCTGGATTCAGAGTCTCTTTCATGGATTCAGGGGACTAATTCTGACAACAGGTCTCTTTAGATGGGCTTGAGCCTCTGCCCGAGGTCTGAAGGAAACAAGGCCTCTGCCTCCTTGGTCTGTGACCCCTGGGTTCTGTCTTAGGACCCACTATGTCTAGGGGAGGGCTGGGATTTAGCTCAGTTGGTAGAGCCCCACTCTGCAGTCTCTGAGGTCCCGAGTTCAATTCCCAGCACCGCAAAAATGGGAGAAGGACATGGCAATCCACTCCCAAGGCAATCCCGAAACAATCTGCCATTGAAAACCCTATGAGGGTCGCTATGAGTTGGACACGACTCGACGGCACCTAACAATAACAACAACAACATGTCTAGGGGCACGGGGCTTGGGAGGGGTGCTGTCCCCTCCTGAGGAGGGAGGTGTGAGCCAGGGCTTCCCTGGTACAGAGCAAGTGGGTAACTGGCAACTGAGGGAGACTGAGTTGCTAGAAGCCTAAGGAGATAATTTACAGGAAAGGACCTGGTTGCTTGCTTCAGACGAGGATTTTCCAAAGTCCTTCTGTGGGATGCAGGTGAGTGGCAGGAGCCAGGCCAGAGGCAGTGTGGCTAAGTGTCTGCTCTGCAGGCAGCTCGCTGGGCCCAAAGCCTGGCTCCACACACATTCCCCCACCACTCTGATCTTGGCTAAGGAGCCCTTTACCTCTCCAGATTTCATAATCTGCAGCAACAAAGTGGGCATAGGAATATCTACCTCAAGGAGAAGTTATGAGAATTAATTGTAGAAAAGAATGTGCATACAGTGAACACTTACTACATTTTAGCTGGCTTTATAATGTAATTATTAGTGGGAAAGTAATCCTGGGTCACATAAGCTTGGCACATGTAGGTTCAATGAAGCTAAGTAGATTTCTTTGCTGCAGGACTTCTCAGAGCCTTTAATGTGCTGTGATGAGCTGGGAGGTTACAAGAGTGGGATATGGAACATAGGACTGGACTTAGTAGGTCATAGGGACCCAGTAACTAGGAGTCCATAGGGCACTGTTGGAGCTTCACCATTCACTGTTTGTTTTTTTTCCCCAGTGGCAAAATGGAAGCTTTGCTTGGTTGGACAAGTGCGGGAGGGCCTTCCTGTCTCTTGGTTTCAGTTTCCTTGTGTAAAGCGAGGGAGCTGCACAAGGCACTTGCAGAGGCTTTTCTGGTCCCCTAAGATTCCAAGTTAGGAAGACCAGGTTGTAGATAGGGTGGCAGAGAGGTTGCTGAGGCTAAAGTCCAGTCTCCCGTGGAGAGGAAAAGGAACAGCCCCTGCTCCCCAGCCATCAGGACAGACTCTGAGTAGAGATGGCCCGCTAGTTAGTCCACCAGCAGGGTCTGCTTCCTGAACCTGCCCTGTACCAGGGTCTCTGGGGTGGAGGAAATGGAAGAGTCTTGCATCCCCCTGAGTAGGAAGAACCCCATGGGTGGTGGTGTAGGGACTGATTTTATTCCTGCCTCTCCATTGGGCTAGGAAAGGTTGGCACCAGAGTGGCATCCAGAATCCCAAGGCAGGAGTTGCTTCGGGATGGAAACCTGGCTGAGGGCTTGTCTTGATGCTGCCTAAGCAGAACACGCTTCCTGCACTGTGCATGATGATGGGGGTGGTTTTGGTGGTGATATTAGTGCAACTGATGGCAGAGAATGTGAGTGCTTTTGCGCACTTATAGTGGCTGTGCAAAGATGGCTGCAGTAGACATCTGAGGAACAGTGGACAGAGACCAGGACATGGAGCCCAAAAAGTTTGTTGGAGGGAATTTATTTGGCAGCAGGGCAGGATGTGGAAATCTTGCTGGGTTTTCCATAGCTGTTTGAGTTAATGAATGAGTATAAACTTGAGGGAAGCAGCAGGTACCGGGTAAGATAGTCAATAGTTGTGAAATAGTTAATGGCACCTGGCACTTGGACTTGCAGAGGGCAGTGGTGAAGTATGCAGACTGAGTCCAGAGCATGCCTCGCCACTTCCTTCCTGGGTGGACGCACAGGTTACTTAACCCCTTACTTTCCTAATCTGAAAAATGGGCATAGTGATGGTACCTACCTCCCGGGGCTGAGAGGAAGCTGACTTGAGTTGGTTACATGTAAAGTGCTTACCACAAGGCTTGGCACGTTGCGAGTGCTGGGTCAGCACTTGCTTCCATTTTTCATTCTGTCACCTCTCTCAGGTCATGGAATTCCTGAGGGCACTGACCACATCCTCTTCTACAGTGCCCTTTCCTGATGTGGTACAGGGTCTGAGACAAGGCACGCAGTGTCTGCTAAGCAAATGAGTGAATAAAAGGATGGGCATTAAGGGCTGAATTGTGGGACCCACTATGGGTCCCAGGAAAGAGGGCAGAAGGGGCCCCCTGGAGGAGGCTGCTTGTACTGGCCTCAGGATTTCAGGGCCAGGAATCAAAGTCCCTACAGGATGTGACATTGGGGTGAGGTGGGAAATGAGAGTGGGAGAAGTTGGGAGGGCCTTGAGTGCCCGGATGATGGGTCAGGTTGGATTTATTTGTCGTTAGCAACCATGGGGTCTGGGGGATGATGGGGAGAAGAGGGAGCGTGGTGGGGATGAGGGAAACACTTGTTTTATAGGATTGGTTGTTAGCTGGGGACTTTTCTCAGGAAAAAAGTGGCTTTTCCAAGATGGGTCTTGAAGGATATGAAGTGCTATCAGAATGCTATTTTGTTCTTTCATTCAGCAAACACTGAGTACCAACTACTTGCTCATAAACACCAGGGGTTCACAAAACAGTGAGACAGGCTGCCTATCCTTATTGAGCTCAGAGTAAAAATTTTAGTGCCCGTGAGAAGTGTTACAAAAGCCAAAGGAAGGTCTGATGGTGGACTCTCAAGTAGAGAGGTCAGGGGAACAGGGAAAGCAGCACAGAAGAAATGGATTTAGAAGGATGAAGAGGAGTTTGCTGAGTAGGGAAGATGAAAATGTCTCAGGCAGAGGCAACAGCTTATGCAACACTACAGACATGTGAAGCAGCAGGTACAGGGGTTTGGAGAAGCTGAGACTGGACTTGAAGTGCATTGTGGTAAGCGGTAAGGCTGGAGAAGGAAGCGGGAACCAGATTGTGTAGGAAAATGGAGGTTTGGTGGGAGGCATTGGTAACTCTGTATGTAGAGGTAGTGGGTCTGTCAGTAAGAGCATCGTTGCCCCCAGGTGAACAATCATGGTGGCACAAACTCAGCGGCTGAGAGCCTGACAGCTCTGTACTTTAAGCAGAGAAAACAGCTGGGCTGGTGCGTGGAATTTGGACTGAACAAGTGACTGAGGCAGGAATCCTTATGAATGAATGCAGCCTTCAGACATTTGTTGAGCACCTACTATGTGCCAGGCCCTAATTAGGTACTTGGGATACACTGGAGAACAAAGAGTGCTCCTGCTGTCAGAGGGTCACAGCTGAGCTCTTCCTTAGGACTCTCCCCTCAAAGCTGGCATAGGGACAGGGGATGAGGAGAAGGGAAGAAGACCAGACATCAGAGCCTCCTGCTGCTGCTCATGGGGGGCCAGGAGGGAGGAGCCATGATGACACTGCTCCCTGATTTTGCTCTGGCCTCTCTCCCAGCTCCCTGCCCAGGCCCCGGCTATGGCCATGGCGGTAGCCCAGAAGTTCAGTCACCTGCTGTCCAGCCTGTGGCACGTGGGCCCCGAGCCTCTACAGCCAGAGCCTGTCTTCACGGTGGACCGAGCCGAGGTGCCACCCCTCTTCTGGAAGCCGTACATCTATGCTGGCTACCGGCCTCTGCATCAGACCTGGCGCTTCTACTTCCGCACGCTGTTCCAGCAGCACAACGAGGCGGTGAACGTGTGGACCCATCTGCTGGCCGCCCTGGCCTTGCTGCTGCGGCTGGCTGTCTTTGTGGGGACCGTGGAGCTCCGGGAAGACCCTCACGCTCTGCCCCTGTTCATCATTGTCCTCGCCTCCTTCACCTATCTCTCCTTCAGCGCCCTGGCTCACCTCCTGCAGGCCAAGTCTGAGTTCTGGCATTACAGCTTCTTCTTCTTGGACTACGTGGGCGTGGCTGTGTACCAGTTTGGCAGTGCCCTGGTGCACTTCTACTACGCCATCGAGCCTGCCTGGCACGCCCAGGTGCAGGCCATTTTCCTGCCCACGGCTGCCTTCCTTGCCTGGCTTTCCTGCACTGGCTCCTGCTATAACAAATACATCCAGAAGCCAGGCCTGCTGGGCCGGACTTGCCAGGAGGTACCCTCGGCGCTGGCCTACGCGCTGGACATCAGCCCCGTGGTGCACCGCATCTTGGTGTCCCCTCATCCTGCCACAGATGACCCGGCTCTTCTCTACCACAAATGCCAGGTGGTCTTCTTTCTGCTGGCTGCTGCTTTCTTCTCTACCGTCATGCCTGAGCGCTGGTTTCCCGGCAGCTGCCACGTCTTTGGGCAAGGCCACCAAGTTTTCCATGTCTTTTTGGTTCTATGCACACTGGCCCAGCTAGAGGCCGTGACACTGGACTACGAGGCCCGGCGGCCCATCTATGAGCCTCTGCACACCCGCTGCCCTCACAACTTCTCCGGCCTTTTCCTGCTCACCGTGGGCAGCAGCGTCCTCACCGCGTTCCTTCTCAGCCAGCTGGTGCGGCGCAAGCTCTATCAGAAGACCAAGTGAAGGGGTTGTGGGGGTGGCATCTGGGAGGGAGGGAGGGATGGGTAGTGGGGGAGCGGGGCCCGGGCTTGGCTCCAGATGGGAACAAGGACTGGTAAAGTTGTTTGTGTCTGGCCCACAGTGACTCCCTGCATGTACCTCAAATGCCAATGTGGTGTTGGCCAGTCCTTGGACTTGGAGATTGGCCAGGAATTGCTGGGTCAACTCCTGGGCCTGCCTGGCTCCTTGCCCTGGGGGAGGAAGAGATGAAAGTGTGGGCCACCCTGGCTGCCCCTCCACAGCATCCCACTATGGGTGAGGGTGGGCGTCAGCTTGGGTCAGGACCCTGGTTTGGGGCTTCTGGATTGTCTGGGTGAGAGGTGAAAAGGTCCAGTGTCAGATTTGAGCTGAGAGGCAGGGGAGGCCTCAGCAGCCCTCCTCTACCCAGATTTCACTGGTAGAGGGAAAAGGCTGGACCAGACAGGTGCAGGATCTTACTGTCCCTTGAACCCCTCCCTGGATGGTTGAGCTCCAGAGGGCCCCAAAGGCAGAAGATTGTGCCAGATGCAAGGGGATCCCAGCCAGGGCCCTTATCCCCTCAGTTACTGCCCTGGATAGTGACGTTCAGTCTCCCGACTCTCGCCTCCGTGTCCCACACAGCTGTTCCCAGCTGCTTTCCCACTCCTCTTGTTTATGATTCCATCATCATTGTTCAGTGTTTCCTGGGCCTGTGCACAGAGGCAGCCACTGCGTTGGTCCTGTGGATCAGCACAGGATGACAAAGGCTTTAATACCAGAATACTGTCAAAGGAAGCACAGAAGACAAAATAAAGTGCTGCCTGGGGCACTCAGGGTCTTGTGTTGGGGAGAGTGAATAGGAATTCGTAGACAGAGGATAGAAGGGCATTCCAGGTAGAGGGGGAAAAAAACTGCAAAAAGCCTAGAGGTGTAAGAGGAGTTTGGCGGGGCTGGAGCTAGGGTTGGTCTGGATTCTGGTATGTCCTGGATGTAATAAAATGATTGTGACAACAGCTGCCTCTTTGCTTTTTGTCTCTTGTCCCAGGGAGGGGGCCATGCTCATGGTGTTGTTGGAGGTTTCCCAGAGGAAGCTCTGGGCCCCTAGGGGTGGGCACAGGGTGAAGGAGGAGAATAGTTCCTATTTTACTTTTGCTTGGGGGTGGGGGTGAAGTATTATCTTGAAGATCCAGGAGTGCATTGGAGGCAGACACCTTGAAGCCCCCCAACACCAGATTGCTGGATGAGAAGCTGGCCGTGAGTGTCAAAGTACGATCTTTGGAAACATTCTCTCCACCGGCCCCAAATTGAGGCAGAGGAAAGGAGATGAAGAGAGGCTGGGAAATTATGTCATTGCAGCAAATGTGCCTAAATAAGTTTTGTTGTTGTTGTTAGGTGGCGTCAAGTTGGTATCCGACTCATAGCAGCCTGCGTATAACGGGCGAAACACTATGTCAGTGCTTCTCTGCTGTTCATAGGGTTTTCAATGGTGGATTAATGTTTGGGAGTGGCTTGCCGGGTCCTTCTCCCAAGCCTGCAGCACCTGGTGTTCCCACGCGGTCTCCCATTCAAGTACTAACCAGGCCTGACCCTGCTTTGCTTCTGAGAACTGAGGGGATCGGATGCCACAGGGCTAGGGCTGCAGGCCAAATAAGTTTTAGAAGTAGTTAAAATAATGTGTTTAAAATAATATATAGCTAAGTGTGGTGGTGCAGAGCTGTAATCTCCGCAACTCTGGAGGTGGAGGCAGGAGAATTACCGGTTCCAGGCCAGAGACAGCCTTCCCAATTTAGCAAGATCCTGTCTGATGATAAAAAATAAATAAAAAGGCTAGGGGTGCAGCTCAGTGGTAGAATGCTTGGAAAAAGTATGTGCAAGGCCTTGGGTTCAGCCTTGCCCCTATACTGCAAAAAAAAAAAAAAAAAGTAAATAAATAAATAAATAAATAAATAAATAAATAAATATATATATATAATTCCATTTTATAACTTGGCAAATATTTCACGTATTGTTTTTTTCCTTCAAACAAGGAGGATTTTGCATGCTAACTTTTATAATACTGGTTATTCCATAGTACACAAGCTGTATGTGTAAAAATGAAGGAAAATTGGAAAGATGAAAAAAAAATCTCCCCACTGCTAAAATATTCTGGGAGTCCTTATGTAACACATTAATAAATATTTTGATACATGTTAAAATATATAAGAAATATATATACACATACACCTATGAAGAATGTGGTCAGGCATGGAAGCTTGGGTGGGATGCCAACATTTTTGCATTTCCAGGGAGTCTTTAGAATTTATAAAATACTTTCACAAATGTTACCTCACTTGATCTTCAAAATCCTTGGTCACACAGTAAACGCTGAAAGCCTAGGGGTTGTTTTTTGTTTTCTTTTGTTTTTTGCAGAGCCCAGATCCTTGCCCATGATGAAAGCCAGTTCTTGACACCCAATTTTCACTTCAAAAATCTTCTTGCATGTGGTTTCGCGGGTACAGTTATATTCGATATGAAAGTAGTCACAATCCCGAGTGTCTGGCGACCACTAGAGCAGCGGTGAGGACCCGCCTTTGGAGTTCAGGGTGGTCGGTGAGCCTGGCTTCGCCGCTTCCTAGTGGATGATCGCGAGGATTCTGCGAGCACACAGGAAATCCCTGAGCCCCGCGGTAGTTATATTTACAGAAAGAATGTGTGATTCGCCAAAACCAAAAGGAGCATTACCCGCCCTACGCAGAAAACCCATTCACGCACCAGGGTTTCTGGACAACAGAATGACAGGCGGTGGTCGCTGTTAATGCATTGGGCAGGGCTTTGAGGGGAGGGCGGGACTTCAGGAACCGGCAGGCCCTCAGGGGGCGGGGCCACGCCACGGCCATGACGAAGGCGAGGCCTGCGTTCTGACGGCCGCGGCGTGGCCCCGCCCCCTGCGTCGGCGCGAGATCCGAATGTCTGTGGCGGCTACTCAGCTGAGGTGTCCGGAGCCCGGGATGCGGTAGGCCTGTTGGCTTGGTGTCTTCGGGAGCCATGAGGCGGGGAGGTCCGGAGGAAGAGGCGTGCGGCGTGTGGCTGGACGCGGCGGCACTGAAGAGGCGGAAAGTGCAGGTGGGATGATGCAGGGCGGGAAGAGGGTGTGGGGAGCTGTTAGGGCCTGGAGGCATAAGAGGGGAAGACGTGGGAGCGGGGGACCTGGAGGTGACGGACAACAGCTTTGGGGACTCAGGCTAGGGGGACTGGGGACTGGCGGTTGAAAAATGGGGAATGGAGAGAATGGAGACACACCCGCGGAAGAAGGGAGAGGCCGGGACGCAGGCTCGGAGGTGAGGGCAGAGGGTGGAGCAAAGGCTTGCGGTGAGAGCGGTGCTCAGTAGAGGCTGAATTATGGGCAGGTGGGCGCCTATGCAGATTTGAACATTCCCGCCCTGAGGTGTGTTCTGCCCAGTTTGGCAGGTTGCCGGCCTTCAACGTGCCCAGAACCAGTAACGGAAACAAAGATAGAAAATACGGGAAGGGGAGCTAGTCTGTTTGTTTCCCCATACTGGTGATTGAACCCATGGTCGTGCACATGCTACAAAAGCACTTTACCACTGAGCTAACATCCTCAGCCCCTAACAGAAAAAAGAAAGAAAAAAAGAAGGAGAGAGAAAGCAAGACAGGGGCTTGCAGTATAGCCCAGGCTGGCCTAAAAGTCTCAGTCTTCCAAGTAGCTGATATTACAGATTTGCACCATCAGGCCCAGCCTGGTCTAATATTTAATGAGCATCCACTTGGTACCAAATACTGTATTAGGTACTTAATGTGCATCGTGTGTTTCATTACTCTTTTGGGGAATGAGGAAACTGAGGTTGAGTAATCTAGGTTCACCCGACTAGGAGGGGATGGAATTCACACCTAGATCTATAATCTAATCAAGGTGCTCTTTAGTCATTGCAAGGAAAAGTAAGAAATAATAATAATTGGTGTTTATTGAGCATTGTGTGCTGGACATATTGCTACATATTTCAGATATGTTATCTTGTTTGGTACAGTTAACTATTTGGTAGATAATACAATAATACCTATTTACACATGAAAAAATAGGGTCAAAATAGAAGGGCAGGATTCTTGCTGAGAGGAAAAGAGATGTACACATAAAATAATAACAATGTTGTTGTTGTTAGATGCCGCCAAGTCAAGTCGGTGTCTGACTCATATTGACTCTGTGTACAACAGGCGAAACACTATTGTCAGTGCTTCTCTGCTGTTCATAGGGTTTTCAATGGCAGATTGATTTTTGGGGACCGGTTTCCGGGTTCTTCTCCCAAGCCTACGGCGCCTGGTGTTCCCAGGTGTCTCCCATCAAAGTACTAACCAGGTCTGACCCTGCTTAGCTTCCAAGATCGAACGGGATTGGATACCGCAGTGCTATGGCTGCAGGCAATAACACGAATACCTAACATTTATTGAGAAGTACAACCAGAGTGCTTCCTGAAAGCAAGGATGGCTAGACTACATCTCACATATTTTGGACATGTCAAGAGGGACCAATCCCTGGAGAAGAACATCATATTTGGGAGAGTGGCAGGCCAATAAGAGAAAGGGAAGACCCTCAACTGGATGGATTGACATAGTGTCTGCAACAATGGGCTTAAACATAAAAATGATTGGGTGCCTGGCACAGAATTGGGGAGCATTTTATTCTGTTGTACGTAGGGTGGCTATGAGTTGGACCAACTTGACAGCACCTAACAGCATCAACATCAGTTGCTTACTATATGTCAGGCCCTTTGCTGGGATTTTACCCACCTTATTAATAGCAGGAACACACCCAAATTCAATGAAGTAGATTCTGTCATTATCCTGTTTTTTTTGTATGAGGAAACTGAGGCTTAGATTAAGACATTTACTCAAGTAAGCAGGGGTTCAAGCACGGTTCTGAATGTTGTAAAGGCTAGTGTTCTTAACCCACGGGGAGGCAGCATATGATCTGTCCTGATAAGTGGTTTCAAGAGAAACATGATTTTGGAGGCCAGAAAGATTACTGCTGATTTGGGGTTATGCAGGTAACTGAACAGGTAGAGAGGGACTTGAATTTAGATAGTTTGAGCTATAGTGTCAAGGCCAGATGATTAATTTAAATGTTTACAACATGAATGAGTACCTTTTGTAGGTGGCTACAACTGCTGAGATGGATATTAGCTGAAAACAGAGAATGCCAGAATGATATCTATGTTTTATTGACTATGCAAAGGCATTTGGCAGTGTGCATCGTAACAAATTATGAATAACATTGCAAAGAATGGGATTACCAGAGCACTTAATTGTACTCATGAGGAATCTGTACACAGACCAGGAGGCAGTCCTTCAAACAAGGAAACACTACCTGGTTTAAAGTTGAGAAAGGTGTATGTTAGAGCTGTTTCCTTTCACGGTAGCTTTTCAGTCCCTGTCCTGAGCAAATAATTTGAGAAGCTGAACTTCATGAAGAACGTGGCATCAGGATTGGAGCAAGACTCATTAACAACTTGCTTGCTGAAAGTGAAGAGGATTTGAAACATTTACTGATGAAGATCAAAGAACACAGCCTTCAGTATGGATTGCGCCTCAATATCAACAAAACAAAAATCCTTACAACTGGGTCAGCAAACAACTTCATTATAAATGGAGAAAAGATTGAGGTTGTCCAAGATTTTACTTTCCTTGGTTCTACAATCAACACCCATGGAAGCAGCAGTCAAGAAAACAAAAGACACATTGCACTGGGAAAAGCTGCAGTCAAGAAATCAAGATATGCATTGCACTGAGAAAAATTATTGCAAAAGGCCTCTTTAAAGTGTTGAAGAGTAAAGATGTCACACTGAAGGTGAAGGTGCACCTGACTCATCACATGGTATTTTCAGTCACATCATGTGGTTGTGAAAGCTGGACATAGAATAAGGGAGACAGAGCTGGGCACAATGGCGTACGCTTGTAATCCCAGTGGCTTGGGAGGCGGAGGCAGGAGGGTCACTAGTTTGAGACCAGAGGCAGTTTGCACAATTTAGTGAGACCCTGTCTCAAAAAAGTAAAAAAAATGGGCTGGGGTGTAGCTCAGTGGTCCAGCACTTGCAAAGCATGCAAGTGCGAGGCCCTGGGTTCAACCCCTAGCTCTGCAAAAAAAAAAAAAAAAAAAAAGAAGGGAGATAGGAGAAGAATTGATGTTTTTGAATTATGGTGCAGGAGATGGATATTGAATGTACCTTGGACTACCCCCAAAAAAAACAAAAGATCTGTCCTAGAAGAAGTGCAATCAGAGTGCTCCTTGGAAGGAAGGATGGCTAGACTGTGTCTCATGTACTTTGGACATGTTGCCAGGAGGGACCAATCCCTGGAGAAGGAGATTATGTTTAGGAGAGTGGCAGCTCAATGAGAAAAAGGGCCAATGAGAAAAAGACCCTCAACTAGATGGATTGACACAGTGCCTGCAACAATGGGCTTAAACATAAAAAAGATCATGTTCCTGTCACAGAATAAGGGAGTGTTTCGTTCTGTTGTACATAGGATCGCTATGAGTTGGACTCAACTCTATGGCAGCTAACAAGAACATCAACTCCTGCTGAACAAAAATCAATTGAAGGCCCTTAAAATAAACACCTTACAATTAAAGCCTTTTTATCTTTTTCCTCAGTGCTTTGGGTCAATCCCAAGGCCTTGTGCACACTAGGCAAGGGCTCTACCACTAAGCTATATCTCTTATATCTCCAGCCCTTCCAGAGATGCTCTGTGCATGTACAGTAAATGCATCTCTCTTTTTCTTTGTGGTACTTGAGGGTTGAACCCAGGGCCTTGCATATACTTTGCAAGTACTTTATCACTAGGCTCCACCCCAGTGGAGTAAGGGTCTCCTTAAGTTACACAGGCTGCCCCTGGCCTTGAACTCATGATCCTCCTGCTGGGATTGCAGGTGTGTGCTACCACACCCAGCCTTTAAGCAAAAGCATCTTTCTTACCAATTGTTAGGTGCCGTAGAGTCGCGTCGTGTCGTACTCATAGTGACCCTCATAGGGTTTTCAATGGCAGATTGTTTCGGGATTGCCTTGGGAGTGGGTTGCCACATCCTTCTCCCATTTTTGCAGTGCTGGGAATCTGAACTTGGGATCTCAGAGACTGCAGTGCGGGGCTCTACCAATTGAGCTAAATCCCAGCCCTTCTTACCAAAAGTAGGATGTTATACATTGTTTGGGCTGGGATTTGGTTCAGTTGGTAGAGAGCTGCACTGCAGTCTCTGAGGTCCCGAGTTCAATTCCCAGCACCAAAAAAATGGGAGAAGGGCCTGGCAATCCACTCCCAAGGCAATCCCAAAACAGTCAGCCATTGAAAACCCTATGAGGGTCGCTATGAGTTGGATACTGACTCCACGGCACCTAACAACAACAACATACATTGTTTGGCAGATTGCTCTTTTCACTTATTGCCCCTTATGGATCATTTCATATATTTTCTTAAATAACTGCTTCATTCTTTTATAGTATTATATGAAATCATATTCATTACATTCGATAATATTGTCTTAGTCTGTTCAGGGTGCCATAACAAAATACCATACACTGGGTTCCTTAAACAACAGTATTTACTTTCTCACAGTTCTTCAGGCTGAAAGTCTGAGATCAGGTTGCCTTCGTGGTCCATTCTGGAGGGCTCTGTTTGTGGCTTGTAAACATCTGCCTTCTTACTGTGTGCATGCGTGTATGCATGGGGAGAAAGACAGCAAGTTCTCTGGTGTCTCTTATGAGGACTTGAATCCCATCATGAAGACCCCACCTTTATGACCTCATCTAACCCTAATTACCTCCCAAAGCCTCCAACTCCCATACCCTCACAATATGTATCTGTTCATTGGTGTCCTTTGTAATATTTATAATAAACCAGTAAACTTCTGTGAGCCATTCTAGCAAATTATTGCTGTTGTGGGACACAGTTTGTAGCCTATGGACAGGTAAAAACCTGGGGGTTGCAATAGGCATCTGAAAGGGAATGATATTCTTGGGGACTGAGCCCTCAAACTGTGGGATCTAAGACTATCTCCAAATAGTTAAGGGTTGTTGTTGTTAGGTGCTATGGAGTCGCTATCCGACTCATAGCGACCCTCATAGAGTTTTCAATGGCTGTTTCAGGATTGCCTTGGGAGTGGATTGCCAGGCCCTTCTCCCATTTTTTACGGTGCTGGGAATTGAATTCGGGACCTCAGAGACTGCAGCGCAGCGCTCTACCAACTGAGCTAAATCCCAGCCCCAGTTAAGTGTTAGAATTGAATTGAATTAGAGGACACTCAGTTGGTGTTCCCTGCTGCATGACTGCTTGCTAGGTGGGTAAGGAAACCCTCCCAACACACCTATTGTCAGGTGTGAGTTTCTTCCTACCAGGGCTTCACATCTGTCAAAAATTGGGTTCAGGTTTGGGTGCAGGTTCAATATGTTATTTAGAGGATTCAGTTTGGGTTCAAGTTTAAATCCAATATGTAGATAGCAGGGCTTTAAACCGAACCCAACTGCTGAACCTGCTCCTCTCCTAACCAATTCAAGGATTTTTAAAAACTTTTCTGAACCCAAACCCAGTAAAAAATTGGTTTAAAATTGGTAAAAAAATTCTTAAAGTTTTTATTATTATTAATTTAAAAATTGAAAAAAATGAAAAAATTTACCTGTATATCTACACATAGGATTAAAAATTTAAACCTGAACTCAAACAGAACCCATACCCTCTAAATTTTAACATATTAAACCTACACCTGAACCTGAACCCATATTTTTTTTTTTTTTGCTGTTTTGAAGTACTGTTTCCTAATACGCTCTCACGACATGCTTCAAATACCAAAGAGCACTGAAGATTCCCTTTCCCAGGATGTAGAAACCTGCCTCTTCCTAGAGTGGCTATCAAATAGGCACACAGGGCATGGCTAGTTAGAAAACCTGCCTTTTCCCACTTGGTCCCTGAACAGAACTGTATGCTGAGGTCACTGGCAGCAGCAAATGCCACTCAATATTGCTGGCTGTGTAACCTGAGGAGTCCCCTTCAGGGCTTCAAGGGCCTCAACTCAGGTGTAGCTGGGATTGTGACTTGATGCCTCAGGAAAGAATTTCAGGAGTCAGAGTAAGCAAAGTTGGTGGGTTTATTGATTAGGCAGAAAGACAAGACACAAAGACAGGCAAGTGTGGGCAGCAATGTAAATGATTCTGGGGCTTTTGGAGTTGTATTGTTCAAAGGAAATAATCTGTATTTAAGGAACAACAAGGTTGAGAGACAAGAAAAAATGTGTTCTCATTCCTTATTGTAAGAATCTTTTTTTATAAATGACATTATAAGGTGATTTATGAGGGTGCTGTGCAGTGCTTACATATGAGTAAAAGATGGGGTTAAGACGAAAACATGGGTCAAAATACTGTATAGTCTTGAATGTAATCCACACCCTTTCAACAGCTTTAGAGGGCTGAAAAATCGGACATGGGTTAGAATCGCTTGCAGATTGGATTCTAATTAGACTAGATTCTACTCTAACAATTAGAATCCAATCCACACGTGATTCTAATCCATGCCTGATTTTTCAGCTCTCTAAAATTGTTGATAGGGTGTGTATTAGATGCAAGAATATATTAGATATGCTATACATAGGTCACACAAAGGGGCTAAGACATAGGTTTTTATCCCAAACCTGGCCCCCTAGCTGTTTTAATCTTATTTGTAGTATTTGTAAGAAGGGAGTATAATTTCTGTGTATAGTTTCTGTATAGTCAATCTCTAGTCAACTGTCAAAATTCTCCTTAATCTTCTCCTATCTTTGCAGCTTGACTCACCATTTTAGAGGAATGGGGGGTGGTTTGTAGTTTAGCCAGTACACAATAGAGGCCTAAATTTGGAGTTGATCTCTTCTGATCTCACTACCCACAGACATGCAGCATTGGTTTCATTTCTTTGGCTTTGGTACAGAGGATACTGGATTTGTTTGCATTTCTTTCTTTTCTTTTCTTCTTCTTCTTCTTTTTTTTTTAAACAAAATTATTTGTTTTTACTTTTATTTTTGGCAGTACTTGGGAGTGTACCCAGGGCCTCACACATGCTTTGTAAGCCTTCTACCACTGAGCTGCACCCCCAGCCTAAAATTCAGAATCTTTTTAAAGCCCATGAGCACCATTTGGCCATGTGTGTGCTCTCACACCTTTTAGACTTTATCACTCTGCTTCACTCATACTGGCCTTGCTGTTCAACAAAGTATAGCTCGTCTTGGCACTCATGTACTCCTCTGTTTGAAACGCTTAGAGATTAGATAGTCACATGCTCCATTCCTTCATTTGTTCAGATGTCAGTTCTCCCTTCTTGTTGTTGTTGTTGTCAGGTGCGGTTGAGTCGACTTGTAGTGACTGTCATAGGGTTTTCAAGGACTGATTATTTCAGAATTGCTTCAGGAGTGGCTTGCCACATCCTTCTCCCATTTCTGCAGTGCTGGGGATTGAAGCCAGGTCCTCAGAGAGTGCAGAGCAGCACTCTACCAACTAAGGTAAAACCCAGCCCCTCAATTCTCCATTAGTCACCATGAAATAGACCTTTCTTTTATTCCTACACCCATAGCACTTTTCACCATAACACCTTTACCCTCAGACATATAATATACTATATTGTCTTTTCTCCTATTAGAATGAAAGTTCCATTAGGCAGTCCTTAAAACAGCACCTGGTGCTCAGTGAATATTGAATGAGTAAATAAATGAACTAGTATATATGGACTTTGCTTTCTCTGTTAGGGCTCTAATTGCTAATTCTGTTTTTCTCTAGTGAGAGGGTCAGTGAAAGGACTTTGAGCTTTTTAGGGTAAAAATGGATGGGAAACTTCCAGGAAAATGGCAGTTGAAATGTGTACTTAACAACTCCCCCCTTCTAATATTTACTGATTTTTTTAAAGAAAAAAGTTAATTTCATTAAAACTGAAAAGGTAGCTGAGAATGGTGGCTCACACGTATAATCCCAGCGACTTGGGAGGTGTAGGCAGGAGGATCGCAGATTTGAGGCCAGAGGCAGCTGCCTGTGTGGTTTATCTTAGCAAGACCCTGTCTCAAGATAAAAAATAAAAAAATGGGCTGGAGCTGCAGCCCAGTAGTAGAGCACTTGCAAAGTATGTTCAAGGCCCTAGGTTCAACCCTCAAATACTGCACAACAAAAACAAAACAAAAAGACACCAAAAACTGCAAAAGCTCAATAAAAATACTGAAGTCCAAGATAGCAGCACTATTAAGGTCTGTAAGGCTGACAAAAGGTCTATAAATGTAACTTAACAAGTATTTACCAATATTGTAGTGAATTCTTACAATTTTATGTCACTTTGGCAACCAAAAAGTTGGACTTTCTCATACAAGAAGCAGGGGTCCGTCACTATCACTCTTACTTAGTTTCAGTTCTGCACACCAGTCATTGCTCACCCTCCCTCCATGTTCATCAATGTGGTCAATTCAGATACCTGCCTTATATAGCTGCTCACTGCTGACCAGTTCCCTGTGGGTCAGCCAGATGTAGTGTGCTTCATGGGCCCCTCCTACCCAACATGGACTGTGCAGATATGATGACCTTTTAGTCACTGTGTGACCTCCTAGAACTCATGTCTGCTTGCTTTAACCCACCAATTAAAACTCTGCATTTGAAACCTGTTTGGATAACGCCCTGGACCTACTGTAAAGGTATTGGCCCACTTGTCCCTCTCTCCCTGCCTGTGCTCACTGACCTCTGTGTGGGTGGTCTCCAGGAATATAGAGAGTAAAATCTTTATTTTCATCTTGTGTCTCCGTCATTGGGGGAGTGATCTCCATTTTAAAGGTCCCAAATGCAAAACAAATATGATCTTTATGTAGGGGCTTACATGTATTATTTACATGTACTATTATTTCACATAACTATCTCAGTAACTTTTACAGATGAAGAAATTGAAGTTCCTGTGTTTAGAGATTTGCTGAAGATCACATGATCACATCTAAGTAAACGCAGCTCTGAGGCTTGATTCCAGGTTTTCTTATTTCTGTCTCTCTCTCTATTTTGCTGTGGCAGGAATTAAATGCAGGGCCTTGTGCATGCTAGGCAATCAGTCTACCACTAGGCTACGCCCCCAGCCCACCTTGATTCCATGTTTTCTGACTTCTGGTCCAATGTGTTTTTTTCACAATATGTAAGAAGTCCTCAGACAATAAAATAATGAAGATTGGTTTCAATCCTGGCAGAGGGAATAAGTATACAAATAATTATCAATCTAAAAGAGTTTTAGAATCATAAGGAATTGATTTAGGGGCTTAGAGAAAGAAGCAATTACATTTTATTATGGGTGGAGTTATGTGGTACTTTTAAAGTATGTCCACAAATTCTTTTTTTTTTTTTTTTTTTTTTTTGCGGGACTGGGGGTTGAACCCAGGGCCTTGCGCTTGCATGCTTTGCACGTGCTGTACCACTGAGCTGCATCCTCAGCCCCTTTCTTTTACTTTTTGAGACAGGGTCTCCCTAAATTACACAGACTGCATCTGGTCTCAAACTTGCGATCCTCCTGCCTCTGCTTCCCAGGTCGCTGGGATTACAGGCTTGCACCACTGCGCCCGGCCACAAATTCTTCAGTGCTTCTCCTTTCCAAAGATAGAGCCTATGTTGAAGGTGTAGCTCGGTGGTAGACCACTTGCCTAGACTACAAGGCCCTGGGTTTGAACTCCAGCATCGGAAAAAAGAAAAAAACAAAAACTTCTTAGTGTTTCTTGCCTTTTGAAGACCCTTTGCATCTTTATATCTGATTACATTTAAGAGCCAGAAATTGGTCTTTAAATAGAGTATGATTATAGAGAAAAATGAAAATATGATTTGAGGTTGTTGTTACTAGGTGCTGTCGAGTTGGCTCCAACTCATAGTGACCCTATGTACAACAGAACAAAACATTCCCCCAGACTGTGTCATGCCCAACACTATTGTCAGTGCTTCTCTGCTATTCATAGGGTTTTCAATGGCAGATTGTTTTGGGAGTGGATTGCCAGGTCCTTCTCTCTAGCCTGCAGCACCTGGTATTCCCAGGTGGTCTCCCATCCAAGGACTAACCAAGCCGATCCTCTTTAGCTTCTGAGATCAGGCGAGATTAGATGGTAAGGTGCTATGGCTGCAGGCATATGATTTGAAATAGTACTTGGAAATTGAGACAATAGGTATAGTATGTTGTTGTTGTTAGGTGCCGTCAAGTCGGTATCCGACTCATAGCGACCCTCTGTACAACAGGGGAAACACTATTGTCAGTGCTTCTCTGCTGTGCATAGGGTTTTCAATGGCAGATTGATTTTTGGGAGGGGGTTGCCAGGTCCTTCTCCCAAGCCTGCAGCACCTGGTGTTCCCAGGCGGTCTCCCATCCAGGCACTAACCAAGCCCGACCCTGCTTAGCTTCCGAGATCTGACGGGATCGGATGCCACAGGGCTACGGCTGCAGGCAGGTATAGTATAGGCTGATTGTATGTATACTTCAATTAATAATGTGACATTTTCCCAGGAACTCAGGGAATGGAAATTCTTCCTCCAGTGCATTTCAGTTGGGACACCTTTTCTCAGTGAACACAATGCTCTTTTTTCTTTTATGAGACTTGTCTTCTCTGCTACTGAGAGGGCCACATGTGGCCATTGCTATATTGTTGTTGTTGTTGTTAGGTGCCATCCAGTCGGTATCCTACTCATAGCGACCCTCTGTACAACAGGGGAAACACTATTGTCAGTGCTTCTCTGCTGTGCATAGGGTTTTCAATGGCAGATTGATTTTTGGGAGGGGGTTGCCAGGTCCTTCTCCCAAGCCTACAGCACCTGGTGTTCCCAGGCGGTCTCCCATCCAGGTACTAACCAGGCCCGACCCTGCTTAGCTTCCGAGATCTGACAGAATCGGATGCCACAGGGCTATGGCTGCAGGCATTGCTATATTAGTAGTAGTTAAAATAAGGGGAAGTTTAAGCAGATCTTTTGGGCTTATTGGGAAAAACTGATGGTAAATACACTAAAACATTGTACTACAGTGACTTCTTGATATCTTTGTACTACAGTTGTACCTAAGTATACATCCATTGTTTTATAGTGACTTCTGACATCAAGTGAGATCTCATTAGCAGGAAGCACCGTTTTATGACACAGCAGTGCTACTGGGTGTAGACATATTGGATCTCCAGTTTAGGAGTTGTGATAGCTAAAAGAAATTTGCTTTTCTCTTTGCCCTTTTGAGTTTTCCTTAGGTTTAGATGAGAACCAGTGCCAGGTGATTCTAGAAGAGTCTTGCAATAATTTTTTGTTGTTAGATTACTTAGAATGAAAACCTTCACAGTTCTCAGTGCTCGTACCCTCCCCTCCCATCCCATTGGTGTGTTATATCAATTACAGTGACAGCAGCTTGTCTTAGCTTTGATCACAGTATAAGAAAAGCCTCAGTGCTTTCTGATAGCTTTGTTGATGTATTGCAAATGCAATAAGTAGGTGTGTATGAAATGGGAACAGGAATCTGTTCTTCCTGTATATCCACCTTCTCGTTAAAATATTTTTTGAATCTAGTAACAATTGTTGTTTGTTGATAGGTGCTGTCGAGTCGAATCCAGCTCATAGCAATGCTCATAGGGTTTTCACTGGCTGTTTTGGGATTGCTTTGGGAGAGGATTGCCAAATCCTTCTCCCATTTTTGCGGTGCTGGGGCTCAAACCTGAGTCCTCGGAGTGTGGAGCAGCACTCTACGAAGTGAGCTAAACCCCAGCCCAGTAACTATTATATATACTGTATATTCTCAAATCTAATATATATCCTTTCAACACTTTTAGAGGGCTACAGTATCAGATATGGATTAGAATTGCATACAGATTGGATTTACCCATGAGAGCTCGCTCACTTGCTCTCTCTCGCGCACGCTCCTCTCTCTCTCTCTCTCTCTCTCTCGCCAAGGACTCTAAGCCACATCTGACTTTGCAGCCCTCTGAAACTGGTGAAAGGGTATGGATTAGATTTGAGAATATACAGTATTAAGCTATATTAAGTTATGTGGAGAATGGGAAAAAAAAGGTGAATCAAATATTGATTCTAAGATTTTATAGAGTGATAAATGGTAAGTTTAGAGGAGGAAGAGATTGCACATGGATGTGCAAATCAGGACTGCTTAGGGGTAAGCTAAAGATTATGTAGCATTTCAGGGTTGGGTACAGAAAAGACCCTTCTGTGTGAGGCACAGAGGTGAGGAAGATGGAGGCTATGTGTAAGTGAGTAGAGCTGGTGTGTAGCTGAGTCACTCAGTGTATTATAGGATGCATGAAGGGTTTTTGGTAATGGAGAAAAAAGTAAACTAGAATCCTGAGTGCATGCAGTCTGAATTTATACTTTATACTGCAGGTAGTGGAGAAACAATATATTGACAGTTTTTGAGTGAAATAATATGATCACAGCTGTACTTTTAGGAAGATTAATGAGGAAGATGTGGGATTAAAATAGGTAGTGAATGGGGCCTGGTCAGTTAAGAGACTGTTGTCACAGACTAAGGCTCTGTAAGAGTGTGTAAGATCCCTGAACTAAGGCAGTCTGCATTAGTTCTGCAGGTTTGGAATTTTTTTTCTTTTTTTTTTCCTCCTGTACTGAGGGTTAAATCCAGGGCTTCACGCTTGCATGCTTTGCAAGTGCCGTACCACTGAGCTGCACCCCTACCCCATTTTTTTACTTTTTGAGACAGAATCTTGCTAAATTATGCAGGCTGCCTCTGGTTTCGAACTTGCAATCCTCCTTCCTCTGCCTCTTGAGTCACTGGGATTACAGACGTGTGTCACTACACCCAGCTCAGTTTGGAAAATTTTGAAGCAAGTTTTGAATTAACCCTTAACTGGTATTGTGGAGTCAAAATAGGCCCCAGTAGGTGAGGGACATGGGCTGCTATAGCACTTACCTAAGCACAGGTACGTGCTTTGTGGGGTCATATGTGACTCCAGAAGCATGATATCAGTTAAGGGTTAATACTGTCAAACATCGCTTAATGAGGGCAACTGCATCATTAAGCAATGTTGGTAAGATAATCTGGTCACTGTATGAATATTACGGAGTACACACACAAACCTAGATGGTTACAGGTAAATCAGTCTATGTGGGCTATTGAAATTAAGAGTCAGGCAAACACAAGATGTAAGCTTTTGCTGGTCTAATCTGGCATACTATTTTACAGTAAACTATTTTTTTTTAAGTAGGAGTACACTAATGATAAAATACAATAAATACATAAACCAGTAATAGTCATTTGTTATCATTGTCAGGTATTATGTACTGTATATAACTGTATGTGCTAAACTTATATACTAATTTGTTTATGCCAGCATCACTGCAAATGTGAGAAATGTTTTGTACTATAGCATTATAATGGCCACAATGTCCTTATGAGTCTCATAACTACACTTTGTTACAATTCAACAAAAGTGCTTTTGCAGAAACTCAATGATGAGAATCCTGACAACTTTTCTTGGTCAAACTCCTAAACAGTCATTCTTGGGCACACTTAATGTGGTATCATCCTTTCAGCCTAACTTGGTGAGGCATCACAGTTCTCCATCCCAAATGCTGTCAAATTAATGCTGTGAGAGACTAAAAAGGAAGAGGGACTTGGTGATGATATCAGTGACTCTTGGAAAGTAAAGAGAATGAGTGTGGGCCCTGGGAAGCATAAAGGAAGAGGAAGCATGGTGAAAACAGTTAAATAGCATTTTCATGTTTTCGAGTTATGTCAGTATGTGTGGAAAATGAGACTTTATACACAAATTCAACACCAAAGTAACTGTTAGAAAAAAAGGAAGTTGGATCAAATTATATCCTAATCTTACTGCTTCTTCACCTTTTGGCTAAGATCAAATACAAATTATGTACTAGTCTTGAAAGCTATAATGAATGATAAAAGGAATTAAGTTGATTTGAAGCAAAACTTTAACACAAACTTATAGATAAATTATCAGAAGAGATAAAGATAAAATTAGGGCTAAATTGAAGTGCTACAGAAGTATGTGGACATTTTCCAATAGTGAAAGGGGTTACATGTATGATTCCAGATGTTTTGATAACAGTTGTGAAGCACAAGAGTACATTTTTAGGGTGCCTTGCAGACAAAAAAAAAAGTGTCATTCTCCATAAAACATATCACAGGGGATTCTTGTGGTAGCAAGAATAGCGGAATCAGTTTTTCCTTCTACCATTCCACTACCATGAAAAAAGAAAACCATGCATGTAGTACTCCAAAGAACTAGAGAATCTTTGCTTTGAAAGGAATGTGTTTCTGTAAGGTTCTCTCAGGGCATTCTTACAGTGTAAGAATTGTAATACCAAGGTCAGTGCTTACCAAGGGGTTTGGTCCTGTAGGAATGCTTTGCCTATTAGACAGGCTTTCTTGCATTGTATACAGTGTATGTTGCTTAATGATGGGGATTGCATCGTTAGGTGATCTCACTTTTAGACAATCTGGTCATGGTGTGTCTATCATAGAGTACACACACACACACACACAAACCTAGCTGGTACAAGTCAGTCACTCTATGTGGGCTATTGATGGAATCGAGACAGGTAAACATAAAAGTTTATGATGCTCCTGCTGGCATCCAGAAGCTGCCATTACTTTGAAATAGAGATAATCAGCCGAAGGACTATGTACCTGAGTCCCTGTCCATTCTAGATGACCTATTCTCACTCAGTATCTTAACATTCCACTGAGATAAACATAGATTCCTGAAGCCATGGGTGTTCTAAGAGAGCTGCAAGCTGCAACTGGGACAGTATTACTTCTGACATCACTCTGACCTAAGGGAGGAATTTATTTCAGCTCCTGCCAAGTATGGTCAATTTGATAAAAAGCTTTATCCTCAGATGTTGTAATAATCGAGGTCTTGCTTTTTCCTTATAACTTGTAGTTTTCCAAAGAGTCTTTATAGGACTTAGTATATGTTCAGTATTAACATTCTGTTTTCTCTCTCAAGTTGTACACTTTACCAAGGCAGAAAGAATCTGTTTTGTTCACTGTAATTCCAGTACCTAGCATTTAGGTGCACAAATACTACTCACATTGTTTCATATGTCTAGGATGTGGCTCCCATAAAACTTAAAGAACCACGTGGGAGCTCGGGATTCCTCAGAACATGTTGGCCAGGTTCCAAGAGTGAGAATCTCAAGAGAGCACAGCAGAAGTTCATGGCATTCTATTTTTGCAAATCATATTGTTTTATCTATACATTATTGGTCAATGGAGTAACAGAGCTCTTCCAGGTTCAAGGTTAGGGAATACCTCTCTGTAATGGGAAGGGCGTTATGGTCACATTATAAAGAGAATATGTGAAATGGAATCTCTTGCATTGTCGATCTTTGAAAAAGATAGTCTTTTATAATTGTTTATGTTTTTAATAAAATCTGGAAACTTATTTTGGCCATTATTTCAAGTATATTTGCCCACTTCCAACCATGTTTCTCTCTCTCTTTTACTGGAGACTGTGATTATATGTATGTTTTATATCCCATTAACAATAGTGTTTTGCCTATTGTACTTAGGATCGCTATGTGTTGGACACCGACTTGATGGCACCTAACAACAACAACTTATATCCCACGGATTATTAAGACTTTCTTCTTTTTTGGGCTTTCCCCCACCTCTTTTTCAGTGCTAGGGATTGAACCCAGGGCCTTGTGCATCCTAGGTAGACTCTCTCACTAAGCTAGACCCCCCAGCCCCTGGTTTCTTTTTCTTATCTTTTTCTTTCTTTTTTTTTTTAATTAGTAATTTTTAATGTATGACTTAATGGGTCTCATTATGACATTTCCATACATGCATTTCATTGTGGATTGCTCACATCCATTCCCCTCATTACCCTGTCATGACCTTCCTCCAAACCCTGCCTCCCTACCAATGGTATCCCCTCTACTTGCATGTCTTTTTTTGAGTATATCTATCTATATGTGTACATCCAGATTTTGCTGTAAGAGCAACAACATGATATTTTCTTTTCTCCCATTACCCTTTCTTCCTGCTCCCTCCCCCTTTTCTTTAGTCCATTATCTTTCCCTACTTAGGTCCTGTCTGCTTTCATGATCTGTAGATTTTAATAATGAATATATATTGAAGTCGTACATCCACATCTGAGAAAACATGCGGTTTATCTTTCTGAGTCTGGCTTATTTTGCTTAAAATGATGATCTCTAGTTCCATCCATTTACCAGCCTTTGAGACAGGGTCTCACTATGTAGCTCTGGCTGGCCTTGAATTCACTATGTAGTCTAGGCTGGCCTCAAACTTATGATCCTCCTGCCTCTGCCTCCTGAGTAAGGGGATTAAACATGTGCACCACCATATCTGGCTTGTGATCTTTTTTTCCACTTCATTTTTGATACTTTGTGTTACTGTTTCTTCCTTCATGTTCAATTATTTAGTCTATAAACAGTATGTCATTACACTCTGTCTAGTGAATTTTCATATTTTCTCCTTATGAGGTCTGCAACCATAGCACCCTAGCATCCAATTCTGCCTGATCTCCAAAGCTAAGCAGCTTTGGTCTGGTTAGTCCTTGGATGGGAGACCACCTGGGAATACCAGTTGCTGCAGGCTAGGGAGAAGGACCTGGCAATCCACTTCTGAAATAATCCACTTTTGAAAACACTATGAGTAGAAGAGAAGCCCTGACAATAGCCCAGGCATAGCACAGTGTCAGGGAGTGTTTCATTCTGTTGTACATAGGATAGCTATGAGTCTGACCCACCTCAATGACACCTACCAACAATGCCTCACTGTATCTTTTGTATATTTAGTTGCTCAAATACCATTGAGTTACAATGCCTACACTGCTCAGTAAAGTAGTATGTTGTACAGGTTTGCAGCCTGGAGTAACATGCTATACTATATCCACTAGGTGTAGGCTATACCATCTAGGTTTGCATGAGTACACTCTATGATGCTTGCACAATGACAATATTTCCTAAGGATGTATTTCTTAGAGTGTAGCCCTGCTATGAGCTATGCATGAATACAATTTCAAGAGAGCAACAGCAGAGCCATTGAAAACCCTATGAATAGAAGAAGAGAAGCACTGATGATAGTGCTGGGCCTAGCATTGTGTTGGAAAGTGTTTCGTGATGGGGCTGGAATTTAGCTCAGTTGGTAGAGTGCTGCTCTGCACTCTCTGAGGACTCAGGTTTGATCCTCAGCACAGCAAAAATGGGAGAAGAAAAATGGCAATCCACTCTTGAAGCAATCTCGAAATAATCAGCCGTTGAAGACCCTATGAAGGTCGCTATGAGTCAGACCTGATTTCACAGCACTTAACAACAATAAAGTTAACAGTTATTTGTCAATTCTGTTGTCCTTCTCTGACATTTCTGGGTCTGTTTCTATTAACTAATTCCCTTCTGCCATAATTATGGATATTTTCCTATTTCTTTATGTGTCCGGTAATTTTTTATTGCATGCTAGACATCATGAATACTGCATTGTTGTATCTTGTTGTCTTTAAATGATATTGAAAGTTGCTGTAGCAAGTTGTTACTTGCTAATCAGCTATTTTCAAAATTTCTAAGCTTTGTTAAAGCAGGTTTGGAAACATTTTTGCCCTGGGGCTTGTTTAGCTCTACTATGAGATGATTCTTCTGAGAGCTCTACTAAGTGTCTGTGGTGTTCAAGGTCACCTCTGTGCTCTGGAGAGTGGGCACTCAAGATTTCCCAAATTGTGTGAGCTCTGGGAATGTTTCAGCTTGCAGAGTCTTGTCTGGCCTTACAGGGATTCCTTTAACACATATGTAACTTAGATTCAGTAATGGACTGAAGAGATCTGATTTGTGGAGGTCTTTCTGTAAACTGCAAATCCCGCCATCTCAGCTTCCCTAAATTCCAATCTCAATCTACTCTGCTGATGAATCTACTCTGCTTGGGTATATGTTGTGATCTGGAAAATGCTTCCAGGCAGAAAACTAGGGTGATCACAGGACACCTCACTTGTTTTCCTTTCTC
The DNA here is from genome assembly GCA_007922755.1 of Pedetes capensis. Classification (NCBI taxonomy): domain Eukaryota; kingdom Metazoa; phylum Chordata; class Mammalia; order Rodentia; family Pedetidae; genus Pedetes; species Pedetes capensis. The sequence continues at coordinate 58,880 of VMDO01007429.1, forward strand.
TTAGGGAACATTTCTTTACAGCTTATTGTCCAGTTTTAAAATCTCTTTCTCATGTATCTTTTTTGTTTGTTTTGTTTTGTTTTGTTTTGAGACAGGGTCTCACTGTGTAGCCCAGGCTGGTTTTGAACTCATGATCCTCCTGCCTCAGCCTCCCAAGTGCTGGGATTATAGGCATCTGCCACCATGCCCACGTTTGCTCCAGTTTTCCTACTTGTGTTTGGTGGAAGGAAAAGTTCTATACTAGTACTACAATTTAAGGAATGAATTTTACATCCAGGATTCCTCCATTTTTTAAACCACTTCAAGTACAACTTAGTTTCCAAATGTAAAAAAGAAATGAAGTCAACTCTGAGCTTGAATTAATAATTTGGAGCTAGGCATGATGGCATATGCCTATCATCTCAGCACTTGGGAGGCATAGGCAAGAGGATTCTGAGTTCAAGGCCAGCCTGGACAACAGTGTGGTTCCAAGAGTCACTGGTATTTGGTTGACTCTTTCCTATCTAGCAGCACTGTTTTTGTTGTTTTTGTTTAATGTGGTACTGGGGGGCTGAACCCAGGGCCTCTCACATATTTGCAAGTGCTCCACCACTGAGCTGCACCTCTAGCAGCTTTTTTTATTTTTTAAATTGAGATTGGGTCTCACTAAGTTATGCAGCCATAGCCCCCTGGCATCTGATCTCATCAGATCTTGGAAGCTAAGCAGGGTCGGGCCTGGTTAATACTTGAATGGGAGACTGCCTGGAAATACCAGGTACTGCAGGCTTGGAAGAAGGACCTGGCAGCCCACTCCCCCACCCCCCCAAAAAAAAAAAAAAATCAGCCATGGAAAACACTGTGAATGGAAGAGAAGCACTGACAATAGTGCTAGGTTTGCATGAGTACACTCTATGATATTTGCACAATGACAATATTTCCTAAGGATGTATTTCTTAGAGTGTAGCCCTGCTATGAGCTATGCATAGCATAGCATAATGTTGGGTAGTGTTTCATCTGTTGTACATAGAGTCACTATGAGTCAGATGACTCAACAGCACCTAATAAGAAGTTATGCAGGCTGCCTCTGGCCTCAAACCTGTGATCCTCCTGCCTCTGCCTCCTGGGTCTCTGGAATTACAGGTGTGCACCACCATACCTGGCTTCTGGCAGCACTTTTAATAGTAATCGGTTTTATTATATTTTTGTCTCCCTTCTCAGACACATTTAATCAAACCAAGGACCAAAATGCTAACACTCCTTCCTAAAGAGAGAAAGCCTAATATTTCTTTCACTCAAAGAAGAATTCCACCTGCAGGCATTCGACAGACCAGCATTGCTTCCTTCATCACTTTGCAGCCAGGTATGGTGACCCACCTGGAATTACTTCATGATACAGAGAGCAGTTGGGAGGCACAGGCAAGAGGATTGTGAGTCCAAAGTCAGCCTGGCCTACAGTGTGGTTCTAAGAGTCACTGGTATTTGGTTGATCCATTCCACACCTAATAAAATGGATAGGCTGGGCACTAATAATTTTGTTTTGTCCTTCCTACTGTTTGATTCAGCATCCTAATTATGTTTTTTTTTTCCCCTCCAGTGCTGGGGAGTTGAACCCAGGGCCTTGCGTATACTAAGCAAGTGCTCCACCACTAAGCTGGATCCCTAGTCCCTCCCCTCCTCCCTTTTTTTGTGGAAATGGGGGTTGAACCCAGGGCCTCGCACTTGCATGCTTTGCAAGTGCTGGACCACTGCTGAGATGTACCCCAAGTTGCTGGGATAGTCCCACTTTATTTGCGTTACTCAAGGGTTGAATGCGGGGCTTTACACATGCTTTGCAAACACTTTACCACTGAGATGCACCACCAGCCCATGTTTTTACTTTTTGAGACAGGGTCTCACAGAGTTACACAGGCTGCCTCTGGCCTTGAGCCTGTGATCCTCCTGCCTCCACTTCGCTAGTCACTAAGGTGATAGGCATGTGCCACCGTGCCCAGCCTGCCTTTTTTATTTCTTATTTTGACACAGGGTCAAGTTGTGCAGGTTGCCTCTGGCCTCTAACTCGTGATCCTCCTGCCTCAGTCTCCTGAGTCACTGGGATTACAAGACTGTGCCACAGAATCCGGCTCCTAATTATGCCTTCACTTTCTTTCCCAGTAAATCTTTGAGGAGTAGGGAACTTACACTTTTCCTACTGTCACCAGAAAGTTTCAGAGTTGGATAGTTAATGTGATCTTTAAGATCTTACAAAACTAGTACATGCTGAGCATGTTTCCTTAAAGATGATATTCAGGAATATATATTTGGCCAGGATCACTATTTAATAGAAACCACAGTAAAAAACAAAAAAGCAAAACTGCTGTGCCGTAGGTTAAACAAACTATATAAATGAAAACTGAGCTGGAAAAGCATGCTGTGGTCTGACTGCATGACGTGTTTGGGTTTATTAGGTACAGGTAGGTCATGGGAAGCATCTATATATTTGAGTGTGGTGGCGGGGGCAGAAGATCTTTGTTTTACAAAGTGATTCAGGAGAGAATAGCATGATTAGAAACAGGAAGGTCAGCTACCAAGTTATTTCAGGAGTCTAAGACCCTTGCACTAAGGAAGTAATAGTAGCTGATGTGATTTCAGAAAAAAGCCAACTAAATCCTGCTTGGGGAAGTTTTCCTACAGTATAATATTTGCCCACTCCTGTTTTGCTAGGAATGAAAAATGGTGGTAACCGGAGAAGTATTTCATCTCATGTAGAAAGTCAGATCGACGAAGAACCCAAGAAAAATGCATCCCAGCTAGACCCTTTGATCCAGGGCTCAGAGGGTGATTGTCTGGTATCCCCTTTGGCCAGTTCAACTCCTGCTGACATTGGGGAAGCTGAACTTTCTCCTCAGTCCCTCAAGATTTCTGCCCGCCATAATTTAGGAACTTCATTTGGAACTGTGCTGTCTTTGCCTCAACCTGACACCCTGGTCTGTGTTGAAGAGAGCAAAGCCTCACTGGCTTTTTCCTTTACTCGGGACCTGGAAAGTTCTTGTTTTCTGGACCCAAAGGTGGACAAGAAGGATTCTTCCAAGCATAGGGAATGGCTTCTTGGATCTAGGACAAACTATCAGGGCATGGAGAGAGACATCAAAGCCCCTGTGGGTAAATGCCATCAGCCCTTGAACAAAGCTAAATTGGAAAGGAAAGTGTCTGCTGAAGAAAACAGGCAGGGCTCTGTGTGCCTTCAAACTTACAGGGAATCCTGGAGTAAAGAGAATACAGAATCAGTAAAACAAAGCCCTTGTCCTCTTTCTGTGTTGTCCCGGGACAGTGAAAAGAATGACAAAGGCTCCTGGAGTCAGCTTTTTACTGAAGATTCTCAAGGTCAGCGTGTCATTGCTCACAGTAGAGCTCCTTTCCGAGATGTGACCAATGCCTGGAAGAAGGGGTTAGAGCAGTTTCCCAACAGCCCTCGGGCTCAGTGCCAGGATGGACCTACTCAGTTACATCTGCAGCCTGACTTGCTCTTTACTGAGGACTCTGAAGGTAATCAAGTTATCAGGCACCAGTTGTAAATGTTTATATGAGGGTTTGGTTCTGAAAGCACCTTGAAATGGCAGAGATGTACGAAAGTGTCTTGTTGAGGGGGTGGAAAATGAGGGTTTCGGTGGGAAGGCAGTGTGGGATGAAGCTGTTGTCATTATCTAGTACTTTGTGTAAATAAAGGAGACAGTGCCACTGGTTGAAACAATGTGATTGGCATTATGCTTTCCCTTCAGAACAAAGGTGGCTGGGCACTGTGGAAGTGTCTGTAATCCTAGCTACTGTGGAAGCTAAGGCAGGAGGATCACAAGTTTGAGGCCAGAGGCAGTCTGCACCAACTTAGATCCTGTATCAAAAGAATTTTTAAAAAGGTCTGGAGTATAGCTCTGTGGTAGAGCACTTGCGTAGCATACATGAGGGTCGAGGTTCAACCCCTATTACTGAAGGGGAAAAAAGTGATTGAATTCCCTGAATGAGTGTGATGAGCACCGAGGATGTGGGGCAGAAACTAATCCTTCCACTAAAGAGCATATTATTCAGCCGGCACAGAGCCACCTCGTTCTTCCTTCCTGGCTGGGTCCTGGCTTCTTGTGTTCTCTTCATCTAGATTCTCACCCACTCAGTCCAAGCTTGGGACCATTCCTGACTCCATTTTGAGAGAAGGCAATCCTCCCCACCCTGGTGTCTGGTGGTGGGGGGATAGAGAGAGGGAGAATGGTGGTAATTTTATTCTTTTGTCATTTTTTATTTTTGTGGTAACTGTACAACATTTTATATATATATAGTTAGATCTTTGCTTAATTATGTCTCCCTAAAAAAGCGTGAGCTATATAACAATTTAGATGTAACTGTATTATTCTTCTTCTATAAGGTCAACTATGAACTTGGATTCATTTTACAAAACTATGAATCCAAGTTAATGTTTGCAAAGCTGGCTGTGGTGGTAATTAAAACATTACCAATTTTATTTATTTTTTCTTTTCTTTCTTTCTTCCTTTTTTTTTTTTTTTTTTTTGCAGTACTGGGTGTTGAATCCAGGGCCTCGCACTTGCATGCTCTGCAAGTGCTGGACCACTGAGCTGCACCCTGAGCCCATTTTTTTACTTTTTGAGACAGGGTCTTGCTAAGTTATGCAGACTGCCTCTGGTCTTGAATTTGCGATCCTCCTGTCTCCGCCTCCTAAGGTGCTGTGATTATAGGCATGTGCCACCAGGTCCGGCTACCAATTTTATTTTTGAAAAAGCCATTTCCTAATAACAAATGCTTGGTTATCGCCCTGGATCCAGTGTGAACATGAATCTAATTTGGCCTATGTTCTACCCAAGGCATTATCCACCAGCTTCTCATGTTACCAGTGTGGTACCTGAGGCTTAACTTCTAGCAGGCAAACTTGCAAGTTATCAGATGGAACTACTCTAGGCATTTAGGGCAAAATCTCTAGGGAAAGGAGGAAGAAACCTTTCTAGGGAAGTTTTTTTCTTATTAAAGAGTAGGACTTTGTAAGGAACAGGGGAAGCCAGAAGCCTGTTTAAGGCAGTTCACATACCACCTGGTGCAGTGGCTCACACCTGTAATCCCAGCAATTGGGAAGGTGGAAGCAGGAGAACTGGAGGTAGGAGGATTGCGAGTTTGAGGTCTGGGGAAGCCTATGTAACTTAGTGAGACCCTGTCTCAAGATAAAAGAGTGAAAATGAGCTGGAGGTGAACTGAGTGGTAGAACACTTGCAAAGCATGTGTCAGGCCCTGGGTTTGAACCCCAAGTACTGCCAAGAAAAAAAAAGAAGAAAAGAAAAAAGTTCACATACCTTAAAATTAACAGGAATCCTCCAGCCCTATTGGATACCAGCTGGTCACAACTCAGGGATGGACAAAGAAAATGCACTATTTCTCCAAATCCTTCATTTAATGTCAAGTAGTGCTTCAACCCAAAAACATAGTATACATACCATAGAGAAAGGGCCTTGAGGGCATCTGAGTCATGCATGATGCAGCAGGTACAAACCTTGGCCCAACCCAAAGGAATAGTCAGTCAAGGGCCTGGAAGAAGGATGGTGTGCTCTTTCCCCTCCTCAGTTCTCTTTCCTGCTGGACTTAAAGTCCATGGAAAATAAAGTTTTCAGTCGGTGGAACTGATGAAGCCCCAGGGCCTTGGAGGGTAGATTTGGTTGTACAGTATTATAAAACATGTTTAAGAAAAAACAACCCAGGCCTCCCAGTAGTAGCCTAAGTATTGGCTGGTACAACAGCCTGACTTCTACATCTAGATAGGGAAGGAGTGATTGCTGCGCATTTGTGTAGGTTTATGATGGAGCAGCATAAGATCTTCCCTGCCCTGTGAACATATACATAAACACAGCCCCTTCCCTCTAGCCCTGCTCTGCTGCAAGGAAGCTGCTGAGAGCGAGTGACACCTGTGCACAAAGTGTCTGGTGAGACCAGTTATGGGGTCTAATACAGTGAAGTCATTCATTAAGTCATTCATTTAGGACCTATTTTCATACTGGGGCAAGGAAAAAGAAACTTTTACTTCACCCCTTAAACAGAGATACTCCACTCTACACAATTACCTGTAACAAATGTCTTAGCTCAAATCACAGGCCTTAGCTTCTGCTAAGGTTGAAGTACGGGAAACATATAACCCAGTTCTTCTCTTCAGTCCAAGTTGTAGCGTGTCAGCAAGACTGTTGCAGAAGATTTCTAACTGAGAGGCAGAAACATCTGCGGTGAGGAAGGCAGCTATTGAAGGAATTCCAGGAGCGTGAGACTGAGTATTGTAAAGGATAGTGCTGTCAGTTTCCTTTTCTACGGATATCTTCTTCCTTCAGAGCAAACTTCCTCCTCAGGACCTCAGATATAAGCACAGCAGGGTCTTCCTCCTTCATTAAACTCCGGGTCCTGGCAACACAACAATAGCTTGTATTTAGGAGTACCTGCTCTGTCTTGGGCAGTGCTCTGTGTTTGTGCACACATTATCTCCCTGAATCCTCAGCACAATCATGTGAGCTAGTGGCTCTTACAAGTCCCTCTTACCTGTGAGAAGCTGAAACACAGAAAGGCATATAGTTTGCCCAGAGTCACTAGTTAGTTACCGAGCAAGTGGTGAATCCAGACTTTAAAACCAAGATAGCTGGTTCCAGATTTCATCTCTTAACTAGAGTGCTCTACTGTTTCTTGAAATGGCTATAAAGTGGGCAAAATAAAGAACCACCACTTTGTGGGAGCTGGCCTCTAGTGGCAAAGATTTTGCTCTGACCTTCTGACCCTATCTTTTTTTAGTTGCACTTTCCAAGAGGGTCTTCAGGGGAAGTGACTCATGACTTGGTTCCTCTGATCCTTGCTATTTCTGGGGAAAAGGTATGCTGAAGATACCCTGCTACCCTGTCTCCCCCTAAGGGACAGATGAGGTCTTTTAAATAAGATCCAGAAACATAGTAAAACATTCACATTGCAAGGAACTTGTGGGAACAAAGCCAATTCCAGATGGAATAAGCCCAAATTACCTTATATATCATAGAAGAGGGTCCTAGATACTTAGAAATAATATGGCTGAAATAGTGAACTTACACATGCCGATGAAGGTATTTTACTTGTCTAGAGGAAACAAAGGCCAAAATTGAATGCTAGCCCTTATAAGTAAAAATGAGGAATCATCTTTTTTCAGTCACATTTTTGAATGTTTGCTAACTGAACTACTTTCTCATTCTTAGTCACTGACCCAGCTCCTTCTATTACAAGGAGTAAGCGATTCAAGGACACAAGGGGGAGGATCTTGGATCTAATTTAGTCCAAGAAGCAAGTAAGAGAAGTTTGAAAGTCAACCAGTAAAACATTGTGACAAGAGAAAAGCTCAAGGCAGACTAAAAGATGAGGCAGCAGCTGAATTTGGTGATGCAAGAGATCAAAGAATTGCAGGTCCAACCTGGCTAGGACCAGAGAAGGAGGGTTAAGATTGACTTCCCTAAAGGATAATTGCCAGGTATCACTGAGGAAGTCACTTAGCCTTGCCTAGTTTTCAGAGGGAAACGAGACCCAGGAGACAAAAAGGGATCCTTGTGCAAGGTGAATAACCTTCCTTTCAGCAGGAACTTAACCATTCAAGGACCTCACCTTGGAGCCCTGCATTAACACCTGTTACTACCTGGGTGCATCAAGGTCTGAATCTCCTAGTGAAGTGTCCAGGAACCTGCAGCTAAACAAGCTTCTCTGCCAAGTCTCAGGTAGCTGCTTGGACCACACTTTGGAGAAACACTTTGCAAAGTGGTAGCTCCTTCGGGTTGGAGCTCCAAGGGCTTCTCTGGTAGGTAAGTTTCTTAATGTTGTCAGAGGCAGCCTTGCTTCAGTTCCAGCACTCCCCAGATTCCCTCAGACTTAAACAAAATCACCAAGAGCTTCAATCCTTGGTAGGTATGTTGTTGTTGCGTGCGGTCAAGTCATGTCCAACTCACAGCGACCCTTACAGGATTTTCAATGGCTGACTGTTTCGGGATTGCCTCAGGAGTGGATTGCCACATCCTTCTCCCATTTTTGCAGTGCTGAGAATTGAACTCGGGACCTCAGAGACTGCAGAGCAGCGCTCTACCAACTGAGCTAAATCCCAGCCCTTGGTAAGTATAAGGTATACTTTTTACAAATATGAGCAGTCCTAATGGGTGGCTAGGTTTAGGAACTACCTGTGAATTTTAAAAGCCTTGTTCTCAAATCCTTGAATTTGCAGGTGGTTTTGAATTGTGGACTACTGTATTTTGAGACAGAAACTCCCAACTTTATGAAATTGTCCTTCCATCAAAAATGTCTACCAATTAGAGCTGAGCGTGGTGGCGCACGCCTGTAATCCCAGCAGCTCGGGAGGTGGAGGTGGGAGGATCACAAGTTTGAGACCAGAGGTAGTCTGCATAATTTAGCGAGACCCTGTCTCAAAAAGTAAAAAAAATGGGCTGGAGGCGCAGCTCAATGGTCCAGCACTCGCAGAGCATGCAAGCGCGAGGCCCTGGGTTCAACCCCCAGTACCGCAAAAAAAAAAAAAAAGTCTACCAATTTGAGATACCAAAATATATTTCTTACAGCCTCTGACTTTGAAGGGTAAAGCATGAGGACACTGTCACTAGCAGTATGAAAACAAGTGGAGAAGCCACCAGAAAGAGAAGTTGGATTAGATAAGCCTTCTTGCAAAATTTCCTATTACTCTTAATATTTGGTTGAGATGACTTAACCCAACAAATGTAAAGTGTTGCTCTTTCCTCAAACTGTGTCCCAGGCACTAGTAGCCAGGCCGTCAGCAAGTTTTGTAAATGCAGTAACATATAGTTACTACTCAGGACTTAGTATGTTGTATTAGATCATTGGGCAAGGGCAACTTAAACAGATCACCAGAGCTCCTGTTAAATACTTACAGATCTTGGCTCTGTTTTATCCGGTGAAAGTCCTTTAGGATACCCATCATGTCTGCAAAACTGCTGGCCTTGGATAGAGAGATGCAGTCATCCTCTTCAGACGAGCTGCAGGTAGCTTTGTGTTCTGGTTTGCAACATTCAGGGCTGGCAGAACAAAGCAGGGGGACTGATGGAAGCTCAGGGACATCTACCTCAGTCTCCTCGGTGATGTCACTAATGACAAAGGAAGTTGTAGAGTGGAATGAGGATCCAAAACAAGGTAAGGGAGAAGAGACATTTGAACTTCCTGGAGATAAGAAATCTGGCGTTAATGAGGCCGAAGCTGAAAAAGAAAACAATAAGCATGTATGGACATTGGGGCCACAAATACAGCAATGATATCTTATCCCCATAAGCACTGCCTACAGAACATATTCATTTCCTGAGCTAACACCATAACATCTTGAGATGTTATGGCCAGTAGAAGCTCTCTCCACTATCCCTCCCACTCCGGCTCAGGAAGATGGAGGTGCACTGGGCTCTTCTAGGATTCTAGGAGGGCAGAGAAACTCATCTCATAATGGCTTTGGCTCCTAAAAGCTCCCATTCCAGTGTGCCTTGGAGTGACAACCCCATTTAAACTGAAGCAGCAGTGACAGAGGTTAAGGCATGCATTTGTCCTTTTCTCTAATTGGGACAGTATCCTTGACTCAGCACTTTTTACTGTTGCTATCTTGTGAGCTTGAAGTGTTCTGAGCAAGACTGGAATGGTGATCAGCCTCCTAGTGTCCCATATTTTAATGGAGACAATTTTCTCAATGAGCTTCTAAGAAACAATGATTTTTCATAAACTACTTCTGCCAATAAATGGAAAATTCAAGCGCAATCCCTACATAAAGCTTTCCCATAAGGGAATTAAATACATGGAAAATTCAAAGAGAACACTGTATTTATGTCCTCTACCAGGTGATAAGTTTTAGGAGCCATGTCTTTGAGCCACTGAGCATCTTGGGAGAGATCCACCTGTTGGCTGTCCATGCCTGTGGTCAAGGCAGGCTCCTATCCATTTTTAGTGGTTCTAACTTAACTGCAGAGATGTGATCTCTGGTAGAAAGGAAAAGGAAAGAGATAGGTGCTAAAAGGGATGTTTCTCATGGTGGTGAGGAATGCTTATCATATTGGAAATCAAAGCTGCTGTAGGCTCCTGGAACATGTCATCTTAAAGACACCTGGAAGAGGGTATTAGTTTTGTGGCAAAAGGATGAAATGTGCCTGAGGTCATAGGTTAAGTGAAGATTTGTTCCTAACAAACCATTCAGCCCAAAATGACTGGTGGACATTATCAGAGACATTACAGGGCATCCAGGCCTCAGGACAACCCCAGAGTTCTGGGCCTAAGACCCCCTGAATCAGGGACCACCATTCTCCTTATCCCTATCCTGCCCAAAAGCCAGGGTGAGGGGGAAAGACAACCTGCTATACTATAGCCCTGAGTAATGGGCTCCTACCTGCATCAGCTGCCACTATCTTGGCAATCTGGCTGCGCAGGTGGCTCAGCTCATCCTGCAGCTCAGTGGTGCGGCTTAGGGCTGGCAAGGCTGGCTTTTTCAGGGCCAGGAGTCTCTCCTCAGACCCTCGCAGGTTGGGCACTGAGGCATTGCGTTGCATGACAATCAGAGGACTAGGCTTCCAGGGGTGCCTCAGGGGGCGAGTATCACTCCTAGACCAGAGGAAGACAAATATGTCCATCACAGACAGCTAGGCACTGCACCCATTCTAAAATTCTTTCACCTCATAGGTTCTGCTCCCCTCTGAGCCCACAGCTCCTGTTTCTGTTGCCTTCATCCTCTTACAAGCATCCTCCTTGTTGCTTGCTATTTTGGGGAAGAAGCCCCCACTGCCTAGCAGACTGGCTGCTGTCTCCGCTACCTGACCCGGGCATATGTCTCCTCTTCATCTGCAGCAATCCAGGCGATGTCAGCCAGGGTAGGGACTGGGGGCACATCTCTCATACACAGGTCAGAGATGTTGGGCAGGGTCTGTGGGGAAGCAAAATTCATCAACAGACACTTCCTGTCACTGTAAGTCAATCAGACTAAGATATAGGCGGGTATCTAATCTAGCAATCGATGTTAGGAAGGCTTCCTAGAGTGAGTAGAAAGAGGTTACTGGCTGGAAACAGCTTGAATAAGAGGCCAGAAGCAAGATTTTGTGAGATTACAAATAGTTCAGGGTCTTCACTGGGACTGGCTTGAGTTACTTTTTCCCTTGAAATTTGAGTTGGGGTCTCACTATATAGCCCAGGCTGGTCCTCCTGCCTCTGCCTCCCCAGTGCTGGAATTATAGGTGTGTGCCACTATACCTAGCTTCTGAGTTACCTTTTAATAGAGATGGCTACTGTCTAAAACCATCTTGCCCTCTTGTGAGAATACAAGTATATAGTCATCAACAACTTGTTATATCAATGGCAAATTTCTCCTGGCTAGCTCTTTACACCTTTATAACTAACTGGGTTGTGGTGTTTGGTGCTGGGTATTGAACCCAATAGCTAATTGGCATCTACATTGTTATGGCCCTATTGTTTAAGCAAACCTGCTAATTTGAATATTTGGATTTAAATAAGTAGAAATGGTTAATTATATAAAAGAAACCATAATGGGATTTCTTAAAATAGCCCCTCAACCCAATGAAGAACAACCAGGGAACAGAGAGGCTGAGCGATACCATATTAAATGAAAAATCAGAAGGATTTAATCACAAGCTACTGTGATTAAATGAAAGTTAAAAAACATACATCGAGAAAAACAGGAACTACACTAAGACACCAATAGTTTTTGTAAATTACCTATAACTGTGGTTATAGGTAATTTATTTTCCTTTTTTTACTCTTCATAATTTAATATTTTTATACAGTTAAATGTAAAAAGTAAGATTTCCTTAAATTTTTAAGGTAATTACAACAAATCTAGGAATAAAATAATGAATACCTGTCCACAAGCTAAATGAAAAGTGTTTCTGCTACAAATTATTTGGTAGGTGGATCAGGGGTTGATAGCTCCTGCTTTTAGATTAGGGAACCTGGGACTCAGAAGAGTCATCTGATAGTCCAAGGTCACACAGGGTACTTCCACTGACCCAGGACCTACTGCGAAGATGGGCCATTCAAGAGGAGCTTCCATTTGCTTCCCTGGATTAGCTTTAAATGCTTTAGCAATTAACACAGATAAGTACTTAGCACAGCACTTGACAACTAGTAATGTGCCCAGTAACGTCAACCAGTATTAACTTATACTACTCACACATTCTCCTGCTCTGGGAGAACCTGTGTCCTTGATTGTCTCTGCCCAGCAGCATCTGGCCAACGGACTAGAGAGGGTACAGTCAAATGTAGGGCAACCTCCATAGTGAATCACACTGCCTAGCTGGATTTCCCTTTGTTTCTGATGCTTCTGGGGCACCTAGGACCACATTCTGCCTAGCTCTTTAGGTAATTATGGATAGTTGGCAATGTGAGTCATGAGACAGCCTAACCCCGCTCCTTCCAAACCCCATCGCCAACTCTGATACCAACCCTGATCACTTCTCACTCTAGATCCACTTCCTATAGAGACTTTGCAGTTAGCATCTTATATACAAGCTTGGCTCCTTTATTGCTATTTGTTTCTACCTCGGTCAGGATTTTTTCATGCATATATTTCTGTGTCTTCTGTGTGGACACAAAGCAGAATTTTCTTTTATGCCTCAGCTTCTCAAATTCCTACACCCTAACCATCTAGCCTGGAACCAGGGTCTCACTGTATGTTCCTATATGGAGGCATCTGGGCCTAATAAATGCTTAGCTTTCCACTGCAGAAAAGGGCCTCACACACAGGCCAGGCAGGAATTTCTGCTAGAGTGGAAGCTAAAGGATCTCTAAACACACAGGAAAGACTGAAGTCTTCCTAGTAAAGGAGTGGCCAGATTTGGCCAGAAAGGAGAACAGAAACTTGAGGCCCCAGAGAAACACTAAAAATAGTGGCTAAATGGCCAAGTCATAGGCCTAGTGAGAAAAGCAGAGCTCCACCCAAGAGTCACAGCACTCATTGTCCCATATGGGGACCTACAGGGTTGCAGGGAAACACTTTAGAGCATAGAAATAAGTTGTATGGAGATTGGGTTCAGCAAAGCCTTCGGCCTGCTTTGATCAACTGTATTATTGGAGCCTGATGAAATCTGAGTTACTTAGCAAAGACAACAAAGATAATAAGCGAGATTATTAACTTATGAGAAAATTGGAAGTCTGTTGTGTTCACAGGTTTGTGTGCAATCAGGAAGGCACAGTGACCAGGATCTATTGTAAGCACTTAAATATTTCTTGACAAAATGAAAGAATGACCAGGAAAGCAGGTTGCCTTGGCAAATGCCAAGAGGTCTGGGGCACAGTAAAAGGACTGTCCTCCCATTCGCTCTGAGCCTCTCCTTTCCTTGTCCTTCCAGCACACTCACCTCAAAGGATGCCCGGGGACATGGCTTCAGGGGTAAGTTGGTCCCAATTCTTCTCACTACACTCCGAGCAGCCCCATGTGGCTTGTTTTGCCAGATTGGGATAGTCTAAAGTAGAGAGACAAATAGTCACAACCTCAGAGACAGTCCAACTACTGACCTTACCTTCTCATTTCCAGCAGAGAGACAGAATTCTTTACTCCCATAGACAGGGCATCCTTTGGGAGTAAGTCAAGTCTCAACTATGAATGAGGGCAGTTTCTCTAGTTGCCAGTTTTGACCAACACCTAAGGTAACACATGCTGCTACTAAGGCAGTCAATGTTGGGAGGGCCCAGTAAAGGAGTTGGGAATTAGCTAGGTATAGGGACTACCTAGGCTTTCTTCCCCTCTGCACAGAAAGGGAAAAACACATTGATTCCTGAGGTGTCCCCAAGATCATAGTTGGCGCTTCCCTGGGGAAGTGGGAGGACAGCCTTGTCCCAATACCAGGCATCCTGGGGAAAGGAAGAATTAACTGGAATCTCAGGGCCTCATATAGGACTTCAGCAGGCCCAGTATTCAACTTCCCCTCCAGTCCCACCCCTTCCCTGGGAATACCCCTTACCACATTGGCTTCCATTCCTGACATTTCAACCAGCTCCTGCACTTGAAGGACAAGGCAGCCACCGGGCAGCTCCGGGAGGCAGAAGTTGTGACTCCTTCATATCAGGCCATCTTGAGGAACATCAGATTTGCCTTCCTGTGAAAAAAAAAAACCCCACCGGAGGGACTCAGTGGCCACTACACAAACTCCCCAAAGCCAGGCCCTGCAGAGCCATGACTAAAATGAAGCCTGATGTTTCATAGGGGCAAAAACCAGGCCAAGAGGCGGTCCTCATCTAGGACTGGCTTCTCCAAATCTAGACTTTCAAAGTTGTGTTCTGTACTTGCTGGAAGAGCTTGGCCAACCTAGGGAACCTTCCTGGGCCCCAAAGTTTGCTGAGGCAAAGCTTCAAAGGATGTAAATAGAACCTTCTGGTAGCTACAAAGCTTGTGGGAGAGTCAACCTGAAGGTACCCCATCCAATCACGCATTCATTCTTGAAGATGAGATTTAAGAGCAGAGCATGTGTCACCTATCCTAGAATTACTGGGTCCCTGCAAGAGGTGAGAAAGGAGAAACAGCAGCCAGCTCATGCTAGTCTCAGTCTACTGAGAAAAGAGCCTTTTTTTTTTTTCTTATTTTTTTCTTTTTGAAGCACTGAGGATTAAACCTAGGGCCTTGCATATGCTTAAGCAAATGCTCTACCACAGAACCATACCTTTGGCCTCAAGAGCCCCCATTTTTTATCCTAGCTTAGCTTCCAACTGGCTTTATAGCCAAAGGCAAGTCATTTAACCTTTCTGAATGTTGGTTTCTCATCTGTAAAAAGAAGACAGGAAAAGCTGCTATTGTAAATTACACTAAGGGTGAGTGAAACGGGATTTTAAAGTGTTTAAAGAACTTTAAAACATGACACAGGTGGAGTCACTCCTGACTACGCTCTTCACAGCTGCCCCTGGTGAAGAGATGCAATCAGCAAGCTCATGAATTCCTTTGTCCCTAAAACACCAACAGAATCTACAAGTGCCAGGCCCTATGCTGAACACTGTAGGAGATATGGAAGGAGTACCAGTCATGGCCTAAAGGAACTCAGAGTCTAGCAGAGAGACAGCACTTGAATACATCATTCTAAGGAAGGCTGAGCATAACTACTTAAGAGAGGCACACTAGGCAGATGGCTAGGTGAGTCCTGCACCCTGGCCCCAAGGCCCCATAGGGAGTTCACAGCAGGCAGGAAGGGAAGAAAATAGCACCAGCACAGGATGGTGAGGGATATATAAAGAGGGCAAAGTATAAGGCTATGAAGACAGCCTGGGGGTCAAGTTGTGAGCACTAGGAATACCTGTGTGAGAAGTCCCTGGACCCCCTCTAAACAGGGGCTAGACTAGACAGCGGCTCTTTCTTTCTGGAGACTTTCTTGGAGGGTTTCTCTTATACCTTGGGAGAAGAGGTGTCACTTTCTGATACACACAGGAAAAAGAAGCTGGAGAGAGGAAGAGACTTGTCTAAGATCACTTAGCAGTCATGTAGTAGAAAGCACCTGAAGTCTGGTCCAGGTTCTGCTGCCTTCAGCTTAGGCTCCATCTCCTCACTTCAACCCTTTTAGCGAAGTCCCTCTCTGTGCCAGGCTCTGTACTGAATGTGAATGCCTGCCATAAGGTCACTTAACAGTGCTGCTCAGTGTTTCCTGCTTCACTCATTACAGCCACTCTTCCACCTCACCTCAGCAGCTGGGCCTAACCCTCAAGGGACAGCCAAAGAAATCTTATCAAAACACACTGCTAATCTTACTGCGTTTAAATCTCCTTGCTAGAGCCAAAAGGATAAAATCCGGATTCAGCATACCCTCTACAATGGACCAACCCCATCTTCTCTGCCCTCTCTAGACCAAGCCACCCCTGATGACAACTATGTACTGTTTGGCCCGGGTACAATGCACAACCACACTTCTGCTTCTCCCTCATCCTCTGCCCTGGGCCACGCTGTCCTGTGATCGGCCCCCAACACATCCCCTCCGAGCTCCTGTCCACAGTACTGTGTTTGCTGGGAACACCAGGCCCTTCTCCAAGTTCATCCCACTCGCTCCTCAGCTATGCTCAGCACCCCTTCCCTGGCAGGTTGGGGCTTCCCGTTCACCCCCAGCACCCTGCCACAAAACAAATGAAATAACCAATCTGCGCTTTGCAAGCAGGCCTGGGACCTACTGGACACAGCCAGGTCGCTTAAACACGCCGGCAGACACCAGCTTGGCTTCGAAGCCCCGCCCCACGTGTCACTGCTAGAAGGCTCTTGCCAGTCCGCTAGCAGCACGGCTGGTGCTTAGCACCTCGGCGCTGTCACAGCCCCTCGGCGGCGGCTGTCCAGGAGCTGCCCCGGAGCAGGGCCGCGTCTCAACAGCCTGGTTCCGGGCGCCCCGCCGAGGCTGCAGCGCTCAGCGAAACTTTGCCGTGAGCACCGCCGCGGAGACCTGCGCGGACGGACAGTCCCCGACTGCCCCCACAAGGACCCCAAGCGGCTGGGCCGGCGCCGCGCCGCGGGACCTTGGCCCGTCCACCCGCGTCCCCTGCAACGCTGACCCGACCAGGGCCAAGGTCGGCCGAGCCCTCGCCGCTTATCCAGCGGCCCCCGGCCCGACAGGCCCGGGAGCCTCCGGGCCGAGACCGGTGTCAGAAGGAGCGAGGAGGCCCCGCGGAACGCAATGGGAATGAGAAGCTTCTAGTCTGGCTCGGCCGGGGTTTGCTGGCGACTCGGACAAGCCAATACCTCTCGAGGACTCAGTTCCCCTCTTGCCACCAGAGGCGGACAACAGCGGCTCCCGCGGGAACTCGCGAGAGATTCAGAGCCGCGGGCTCTGCACTGCGCCGGACACCGAGGCCTGGTGTACGGCCCGGCCGGACGGCCACACTCTTGCCTCCCGGGCCGCCCTGGGACCTTTCTCACCTCACACTACCGCTCCGGGACTCACCTCACTGCCCCTCCTACCCCAGCAAGCGGCTCAGCCTTGACCGCTCTCACTTCCGCTGACCCGTCCCCACCCCCGGAAGCGATCCTTTGGCGCTGTGCGCCAGGCCACGCCCCCTCGGGAGGGGGGACCCGGGCGGGGCGGGGGCGGCAGCCGGGAGGACACGCCCCCGAGGAGTCAGTCAGTCAACCCGGGGCTAGAGGATTCACTGCTCTTGCAGATCCATGAAAGCTGATTCGTCGCGTTTAATCGCTGGTCTCTGCTTCTTTGTTGCCCCGCGTCTAGTCTCATCCAACTTCTGGAACCCGAGGCCCGATTGTGTGGCTTGGTCTCTAAAATAGGTGGTCTGCTGTCCTCACTTCTAGTGCAAATTTCAGAATCCTCACCCCAGCATTCCAGCCCCCAGATCTGGCGCTTACCTCGCCTGCCTACCTAGCTCTGGCTTCATTGACAATTTATCCTTCTCAGCCAAGACCCTCTAACAAATTCTCTCTCCAGCAAGAATGGACCTCTTTCACATTTTTTTGATTAAATGGGTAGGTTGACAGCACTGGGATACAGACCCACATTCCTTCCACCCTCACAAGCCCACTCCCTCTTTGTGCTCAAACCCTCACTATTCTGGTCTCCATGGCATCCAGTTCCCGGGACGCATTTCCTCCTCTGCCTTCAGCACATGGCTTTGCCAGGCTCCAGGGCTGCAGTTCTTTTCCACAAAGCCTGTGATCCCTATCTGCCAGGGACAAGGGATGGCTTTGTGGATGAACAGCTTGTGCAGTCACAACGGTCCCCATACCCCAAACAATCCCATACTTAATTTACTGCTCTGCTGTTGCCCTCTCGAAATTATACTCATGCATGGCTTCAGAACAGGGATACATTCTTAAGAAATACATCCCTAGGTAATATCGTCATTGTGCAAACATCATAGAGTGTACTTATGCAAACCCGGGTGTTATAGCTTACTCCTAGTGGATATGGTGTAGTGTGTTACTCCAGGCCCCAAACCTGTACAACATATTACTTACTGGAGAGGGTAGGCATTGTAACTCAGTGGTATTTGAACATCTAAATAGACAAAAGATACAGTAAAGTACTGTTGGTAGATGCCATCAAGTTGGGTCCGTCTCATAGCAATCCTATGAATAACAGAATGAAGCACTTCCTGACACTGTGCCATGCCTGGCACTATTGTCAGTGCTTCTCTTCTAGTCATAGGGTTTTCAAAGGCGGATTATTTTGGGAGTGGATTACCAGGTCCTTCGCCCTAGCCTGCAGCACCTGGTATTCCCAGGTGGTCTCCTATCCAAGGACTAACCAGACTGACCCTGCTTAGCTTCCAAGATCAGGCAGGATTGGATGCTAGGGTGCTATGACTGCAGACTTCAGTAAAAGCAGTAAGCAATAGGAATTTCTCAGCTCCATTGTAATCTCAGGAAACTACCTTCACACACACAGTCCATCATTGCCAAACTATCATTATGTAGTATATGACAGTATAATTTTTTTAACATGTGATATTACATTGCACTTTCATTTTGTGCTGGGCTCTTTGTTTTGCACTGGGCCCCACAGGTTATGTAACTAACTGGTTCTGCCAGAGCCCTGGAGATCAGGTCATCCATCCTGGTCTCTACTATATCAAATGATGAAGGTTGATTTCCAGGTCTAGACTTCTTCCAGGATGGCAAAATGTGCTTTAATCATTACCTTCCCCCCCTGGGCAATGCCAGATCATGCAAATCCACTCTTTCTATCCTGGGTATAGATGCTATTTTGGTGCCCCACTCAGATTCCCCTTGTAGGGAAAATAGAGCCTTTTAACTTGGGATTTACTTTACCTCCCCAAGTCAATGGTTGATTGATATGATGTACAAAAAGGCTGGTTTGACTCTGTAGTGTGATTTACACCCCAGAGCCCTTCCCTGTGGATCAGGCCAAAGCTAGGCTTTGAGACTCTGTCCTTGTTCAGTATTTTTTCTTGACTTTTTCTATCCCAGCCCTTCTTTTACAGGTCTTTTCTAACGTGCACCCTCCCACACACACACCACCTAATGCCTGTCTGAGGCTCTGCTTCTAGGACAATGGGTTTAACCATGGGACTACTGTCAATATAGAGCACCAGATTCTTAAAATAGTATGTTCCACCATTTCATCTATCACAAACTTATTTTAAGCAAGTCACTCAAGCCCTTTGGTGGCAGACAAAATAGTCCCCGAAGGCATTCCAGCTCAAATCTGCCCCTGCTACATTTCTTTACCCATTTGCTAGGCCAGTCCCAACAGGGAGTCAGACCATGGATGGACAGAACTGAACATTCCACTCAAAGCAAAAGCACTGAGAGCCACCCCAGTCTCTCCAACTTTATTATAGGACATAATGGGGAGCGATGGGGAAAGTGGCAGAGGGATGACACAGAGGGCAGCTGGGGCTGGGCGAAGGCATCAGTAGGCGGTTCAGAAAGTCCAAACAATCAGCACTTTCCACAGGCCCAGGATCACTCAATGTGGTGTCCATTCTCCTGGGGCAGCAGGAAGGGGACAGCTTGCTAGGGTGAGGCCAGGCCTCTGCTGCCACTAGGAGGCTCAGGGGATGGGCTCCTGCTGCTCAGGCCTGACAAGCTGGTGGGAGCACTGTGAAAGGGTCAGGTGCCCTCTTGGCCTGTAAGGGGCATGGAAGCGCTGCCTCCCAGGACAGATAACTAGGGGAAATCTTGCCGGCTCATGCTCCCTTTGGTCCGGAGGTCAGAGAGAAGATGTGGTGATTTAAAAAGCTTCCCTTTCCACCTCAGGGAAAACAGTGCGAAACAAAGCACCCTCAGCCAAGACGCAGCCTGAGGACTCATGTGGGTCTGAATCTCAGCTCCAGCACTCTGACTTCCCCAGGCAAGTCACTTTGTTTCCCTATAACTCAAGTTTCCTTGTCTGCAAAATGGAACGATTATCTGCCTCGTAGTTTTGCTGTGAGGACTAAACGAGAAAATACAAGTCATCTTTGCAAAGTGCCTGAGAGACGAGGCTCTTGGGAACTGGCTACTATTGTTAATCTCGGTACAAAAAGAACAAGGTTGGCTGTGAGCCAGGCTTAAAGTGGGGACTCCAGGGACAGGCAAGGGACCCGAGCAGATGTGAGGCTGGGAGTGGGTCTGAGGAAAAGTCAGCCGTTCTGCTTTCTCTGCCAGCCTTAAGATGGAGCCCCTGGTGGGGCAGGGGTACAGGGGAGAGAATGGCATGCCCAGAGAGCGGGCTGACTCGAAGGCCTTAACGAAGGTGAACCCAGTGGCACTTCGCGGGCCTGCAGGGAGGACAGGGCAGAGCTGGGGGCACACTCGTCCTTGGAGGACTGGGTTTAAAAGGCTGGAAGAGAAGGAGGAGAGGAACATTTCTTCCCGTGCGTGCAGCTGCAAGGATATCAAGCTGGATCCCTCTGCGGTTTCAGATCCCAGCTGTCATGGGGCTGCTGCTGGGGAAGCCCTTGCTCCCTTCTTTCTCCACAGCACTTGGGTTATAAAAAAATACCTACAAACTGTGAGAAAGTTCACATAAAAACATATTTCTGCGTCTATAAAAAAAGAGACTGGCCACGGTCAGTGGCTCAGGATATAGACCAAGGCCCCAAGAGTGGCCAAGGGGAATGGGGGGCACCCATGGTGGACAAGGTGGTCTGGGGTACAGTGCTGGCTCTGGAGGGAGGCTGTGCTCTTTGGCTGGGCTACCCTTCTATGGAGTCGGGGTCGGAGGGGCAGGAGGGGTCATGGGGACACTGGATCCAGCAGTCCTTCTGTGACCCTGTGCTGAGGCAGGGGGTGGGAAGGCCTTGGCCCCAAGCCTCTGAGATCCCCTTGCTAATGGCAGAAGCCTACTTCACAGCAAACTCTCTAAAGTCCCAAAACGGGCTCTGGGGACTGTCACAGGGTCTGGCGAGTGGTCTTGGGAGCAACAGCACTGAAGAGTGGTTTCTTCTTATGCAGGGGGCTCTGCCCAAGGCTCCAGATGGTGCCTCCAGCTGAGTAGGACTCAGCCACAGGAGGCAGCTGGGGCATGGCCGGAAGGAAGGCTTCAGACAGGAATGTGCCAGAAGCCTGATCCCTGGGATGTTTCCTTTGCGAGGGGAGGGGGGGTGTCCCATCTTTCTAGCCCTCTGTTCCCTATTCCTACCCACAAGGACCTGTGCTATGTGACTGGGTGGGTGAGAGCCAAAGAGATCACCCCAGGCTCCATCTTGGGGATCCCAGGCAGCTTCCGGAGCCAGGTGGTTAGGGAACAGCAGATGGTGGAGCAGAGCTCAGGAGTCAGCCACCCTGTCAGCCAGGCCCCTCCGCCACCCACTGTCACTGAGGCACAACAAGAGTGGCCACCTTCAGTTGACCTTGGATCCCACCAGGCAGTCTAGGGATGGTGGGGAGCGGCTCAAATCTGAGAAGGGCTGAGAAGCACTCCGACTCCGGGGCGAGGGGACCTGTCCACCACGTCCCCATCTAGCCAGCTTCCCCCTGGCCCGGGGCACCCTAGGGCTGGAGGAGGGGCAGGCCACGCCGGAGCCCCTCCCTCAGGAACTGCATGTAGGTGGCCGTGGACGGGTCTTCGAAAGTGGACGAGAAGCTGAAGGCATTGCTCTCTATGTCCTCGGGCTTCATGGATGTGATGTCCAGGAAGTAGTTGGCGTTGATGTGGTGGACCTGAGGGAAGGGCAGGGTGAGGAGAGGCAGGGGAGCCCAGGCCGTCTCGAGACAGGCCACTCTCAGGCCTCTACCTGGTGAGGCCAGACAGGCGACAGCACTGAGGGCCCTGGTCCCATAGCAGGCTGTGCTCTCCTGCCCTTGCTCACCTGGGCCCTCAAACAACAGGGCACCTCCCTACCTTGTTCACTAGGCGAAAACCTAACATCGTAAACCTAACATCGTTCAATGTCACCTTTTCCTCTACTCTCTGCCTGCCAGGAAGGCCTCTCCCTCCTCTGTTCCTGTGACTCCTAAACTCCATACTCATATCTATCAAAATACCCAGTCTCATGGGCCTTCCTCTCCTGCCTCTCATCCACCTAGAGAGAAGTGTGCCTCTTTTTTCTTTTCCGTTTTCTTTTTTTTCTTTTCTTTCTTTCCTTCTTTTTTCTTTTCTTTTCTTTTTCTTTTTCTTTTTGCAGTACTGAAGGTTGAACCCAGGGCCTCATGCTTGCATGCTTTGCAAGTGTTGTACCACTGAGCTGCACCCTCAGCCCATTTTTTTACTTGTTGCGACAGGGTCTTGCTAAATTACACAGACTGCCTCGAACTTGAGTCGCTGCGATTGCAGGCGTGCACCACGGTGCCCAGCTTCTTCCCTTTTTTTCTTTTCAGACAGTCTCACTATATAGCTCAGGCTGGTCTTGAACTCACGATCCTCCTGCCTCAACCTGCCAGGTGCTGGGATTACAGGCATGCGCCACCATGCCCAGGTCTCAGGCCCCTGTCCTTTACCTTTTTGAAGGAGACTGGCACAGACTAGATGCCCAGTAAATGAGGGAGGGAATATGTAACCAACCAACAGGTGAATGAGAACTCATGCCAGATACAGTCCCCCAGGCAGAGTCCTGTCTGCTCATCTCAGTGACCCTGGGGCCCATGCCTGGGTAGCTTTACAAGGGTTGCAGCCTGCTGTGTGACTGGGCCATCAAAGCGTCATGCTCTCAGCCCTTTCCTTTCCACCCACCCCTCATTGGCCGCTTCCTCTGTGCCAGCCACAGCTCCAGTCCAGGCTGCTCCTGCCCTAAGACCTGGGGACAGCTGACCACCCTCCTACAGTCCTGTGGACTAAAGGAGATGGGGTGCAGATTCTGAGGCTCACAGGCAGGCCTAGCTTCAAAACCAGCTGTGCTTCTTAATTGTCTGCAACCAGGGCTCCAAACCCATGAAAATTTGGGTGCAGGTTTGGGTGCAGGTTCTATGTTAAAATTTAGAGGGTCAGGTACAGTTCTCGTTCCGATTTCAAACTTTAATCCTATGTGTAGATAGATGAATAAAATGTTTTCTATTTTTTTCCCAATTTTAAATAGCAAATGATACAAAACAAACAAACAAAATAACATTAAAATCTGAACCTGAATTCAATCTTCCATTGAGTTCAGGTTCAGGTTCAGAAAAAATTTTTTAAATACTTGGACTAGAATGGGTTCAGGGTTCAGGTTTGGTTTGAAGCCCTGCTATCTACACATACATTTTAAACCCAAACCAAACCTGAATCCTCTAAATTTTAACATATCGAACCTGCACCCAAACCTGAACCCAATTTTTCACATTTAAAGGCCTGTTTGCAACTTTCAAAAGCCAAGTCCACAAAATCTTTGGGCCCCGATTTCCTTGTCTATAAAATGAGCATCAAAGATCACCTGCTTCCCATGACCGTTGTGAGGTCCCAACGAGAGGGGAGGGTGAGGCGGTTAAAGGGGCCCTCAGGGACAGGCAGGGTCTCCCCTGGTCCTCTCTGCCCCCCACAAAGCCTTGCCCTTCCTGCTCCTGCTGATCCAGGGCTGCAATGCTCCCAGGGGAGCCTTCCTGCCAAGCCCTGCTTCTGTGCACTGAATGGGGACATGTGGACCCTGCGGCTGGCCTGTGCCTCCTGCCGCACACTCCCCAAAGTGCTGCCTGCTGAGGGTCCTTCCTCACAACTCCTGTGTTATGAACAGGGATGACTGAGGCTCAGACCCACAGAGAGACCAGCCTGAGGCTTCCCTGGCAGGAGGCGGCAGTGTCCTGCCTGCTGTACACCAGTCCCCGCAGGACCTACCACAGTGCCATTGGGCAGGCAGATCATCATCTCCACGGGGAAGCTGTACTTCTCCAGGTGCAGGCCAGCCAGCTGCCTGTGGGACGGGGCTTCCTGGTTGCTCTGTGGGGACAGTCAGCACCCTCCTGATGCCTCGTCCGACACTGGCCCAGGGGCTCCCTCAGGCTATCCCTGCCCGCTCACCTGAAGGTCTTCCAGCTCCTTCACCAGGGACCAGGTGCTGATGAAGCTCTCGTTGAGGAGTGTGAGGATGGGCGGACTTTCCAGAACTGTCTCCCGGAGAGTCCGCCCTGAACCTACTCAGGGAAAGGCCAAGGCCAGAGGGTGAGGTGCCCCATGTGGCTTCCTGGGGTTTTTAATTAGCAGGGATCTTCTTTTTGGATAAACCTCATGGGCTGCAGAATGCTCTCTGCACCCACGAGAGGTAACAGATTCGAAGAGGTGCAGAATAAGGGGTAGTTGGGATTGGTGTCAGTAACATCCAAGCATCTTGGGCTGATATTGGGATAGGGGGTCTACCCACCCAGGGACTTGTGGATAGGAACAGCTGCCTAACTCTACTGAACTTCTTGTACCCCAGGGCTTTTGCAGACTGTTCTTCTGCCCAGAATCCTCTTCTTCCTGTCACTTGATAAACTCCTATTCATCCTTCAAAGTCTCAGCTTAAATGCCACTTTCTCTAAGAAGTCTTCCCCAATCCCCCAGCTGCATACACTTGTGCCATTCTGGACCCTGTGCTGTGTAACATTCATCACACTTAGACTTAATTGTTCCACATCTGCCTCTGTACCACACTGTGAGACGCCAGTACCTAACCTACCACTTGGCACAGCAGGTACAAGATGTTTGTTGAGTGACTGAATGAGGGCAGGGGCATTGTTTTATTCAACCTTGTCCCCACCACTAGATACCCACAGGACTTTGCAAATTTCCTGAACAGGAAACACAGGGCCAGCCCGCGGCACTGTTCCCTCTCTCATTTGTGGCTGTCAATTTACAGAGGACAAGGTACTTTTATATTTGTTTCTGTAACTCTGGTGGGTGAGTGCGTATCCCCCTTTCACTGTTGAGAAAACAGAGGCTCAGGGAGGGGAAGTCACTTAGTTAAGGACACCCAGCTGAGCCTGAAAAATGGCTGAGCCTGATCCCACTCTGCTGGGCTCTTTCTTCTTCATATGGCACCTTCCCTTCCTCTAGCCTCAGCTCAGAAACCTTGAGCTTCCCCTGATTCCCCTGGCCTAGGTGGCCTCTGAGTCCCTCCTGGCTCCCACAGGCAAGTCCCATTAGTCCCAGAGTCTCCTGGGCCCCAGGGGGTGTGTAGTCTCCCCCTTTTTCCCTCAGACCTGGCCAGGTCTCCCTCACCTCAGCAAGACTGGTCATCCAGGGCCCCCCACAGCAGGATGGAGTGCACCAGCTTCTTCTCTGCCCTGGCTCTGTCGAAGGCCTCAGTGAACGGCAGGTAGGTGACCTGGGATCAAACCAAGACAGAGGGAAGCCAGAGTCCTGCTTAGGGGTGAGTATTGCATGTCCTTGTCCATATCAGTCTGTCTTTGTGTATGTGTAGAGTATGTGTGTGTGTGTGTGTGTGTGTGTGTGTGTGTGAGTGTGAGGAGGGGTGTGGCTGAGCCAGGGCATCCTTCCCCAAGCTTGGAAGTGGCAAAGGGGAGGCTCCCAAGGGGCAGCAAACACCACGCTTGGTGAGGCTGTGGTTATGCAGTTGTGGAGACCTGACAGGGCCAGGTGGGAGATGTGGGGCAGGGCAAAGCTGAGGCTATGGGGTACCCCGTCCTGCCTGGGGGTGGAGGTCTCCCTTGGGCTCTAGCCAGAGGCTGCAGGAGCAGAGGGAGCCCAGGGAGGCTCCTGTCCTGGTGACAGCTACAAGCCTGGCCCTGTCCTGCCAGAGAGAGGCTCAGCTTGCCCTCCCTGGACCCAGCCTCAGAAGCAAGGTCTCAGTGGCCACCCAGTGCAGCCCAGGCAGCCCAGCTGCATAGAGAAGGGGCCGTAGATGATCGGGACAGGCACTGGCACTTGGGGCTTCACCCAGTCCTGGCTGCATCCTTTGCACAGGCTGGTGACCAGCCCCAGTGCCGTGGCCTGCTCGCAGCTGGCCCTGCGCCCACACGTTCCAGCACCCTGGTCTATACCCCAGCTCCCAGCCCCAGCCCCGCAGACCCTGACCTGGCCTGCTCCCTGCTTGTCTCACCTTCTTGAAGGGGTACATGGCCACCTCCAGGCGCCCAGCAGCCTCCTCCCAGCTCAGCTCCTGCTGCCACTTGATGTCCTCAAACACAAACTGCAGGGGCTCCCCTGAGGGCAGGCGGCTGTCGATCATGTTGCCATCCTCATCCAGGACCATGGAAGGCACGGAGGGGCCCGTGGCCTCCAGCTCCATCTGGGCCAAAGGACGGCAGGGAGGGAGGTGTCAGGGATGGGCCCCGAGAGGCCTTCATGGGCACCTGGCACTGCAGAGCTGGGAGATGGGGCCCAGGGAAGGGGGCCCTGCAGGTGAGCCTCCCTCGAGGAGGCCTGCATGCTCACCTGGGGTATGTAGCCAATGTCCACCTCCATGCTGCTGGTCTCACTGGCCCCGTACAACCACTCCATGTCCACATTCAGGGACCTGGGAATGGCCAGGGCATACCAACCTCAACTTCAAAGCCCACCAGCCACGGGGCAGACTCCATCTCACTTAACATGAGCAATTGTCCCGTTTCACAGGTGAGGACGCTGAGTTTGCACAAGGTGACCCTCTGGGATTCTGACCACAGAGCCTGGGCCCTTTCCTCTGCCTGGGCATCACAACCTCCCACTGGCCCAGCCCTGGCCAGTCTGCAAGGGCTTTCACAGCATGTTGGATGTGCTGCCCACGCCCCCCTGAAGCAGAAATGGTCAGTGCCTCACTGAAGGACACAGAGTAGGGCAGGTATGACAACCAAGCGCTGAAGCCCCTGCAGACAGCCCACAGCAGGACGCATGCCGTGGCCAGTGCAATCTGCAAGGCGGCCACATGGGGGCGCCCCAGGACTGCCAACCAACCGCCTCAATGGCAGGTGACTGGGCGCCCTGCCAGGAGGCTGCCCTGCGGTCTGGTTCTCAGACCTAGGTCCAGGAGCAGCCAGATGGTCCTGGCTGGTCATCTTCCCCATTATCCAGCAGCCCTAGGTTGGAGGGATGTGGGCCGAAGCTCGTGGAGGAGCACCCCAGGCAGGTGCTCTATGTGGAGGGCAGGGGAGGTGGAAGAGCTGGGGTCCCCCTCATTCTCTTCCCTGCCCCCTGGGAGGGAGAAAATCCTTCCAGGCTCTCCCAAACATCCTCTGACACTGCCCCATGGGTGAACCAGCCCAGGAGTTGGCCCCCTTCCTCGTAGGTGAAGACACAGAGCCCTGGAGGGGCCAGAGCCTTGTCTACCGCCATGCACCCAGGGCTGCCAGGGCCAAGACTTAACTAGGGCTCTCAGCCAGGTCTTGTCCATGCACAAACGTCACCCGGGCCCTCAAAGTGTCCAGTTGCTACTGGGGAGGAGTCCTGAAGCCAGGCCCTCTCTGGTCTCCTGTTCTGCTGACAAGTGGCTGACCCTGAGCAGATGGCTGGCACGCGCTGCCCCAGAACCCCCAAGACTCTGTGGAGTGGGGGGCCTGCCCTCCGGCCCTTGCATATGCTCCCTCTACTTGGAACCCCCTCCTCCCCAAGGGCTCTGCCTAGCTTTCTGGACCCCCACCAGCAGGGGCCCTCCCCTTGGTGGTTATGGGTCTGTCCAAGGCCTGTCACAGGAGAGTGGGAGGCACCAGCTTCCACACTGCCTCCCCCACCCCCAGAGGCATCCTCTGACAGTGCCCCTCAGCGCCTCCATCACCTCCCCTACATCAGCACCAGGCCCCACCCAAGAGGTGGTGCTGGGGAGCAGGGAAGGGCCCTGGCCCCTGTTCCCCCAGCCTCTGGCACTGGGACTGCAGGAACGGTAGCAGGATCCTGAGGCAGTACCCACCTGTGATTGGGCACAAAGAGCCGGAAGTCACGGATGTGGGTGGCATCTTTGGAGAGAATGATGTGGCCAGTGAACTGGCCTGGCGAGAACCAGAAGGGGAAGTCGGGGGGCTCACTGAGCTGGAACTCAGCGTGGATCCTGTGGGGATGGGGTCTCCTAAGACAGAGGCCCCACATTTTCTCCCCCAGTGCCTGGGAGCCTTGGCCTGACTCCTGTTGGGGAGAGGGCTGGGCAAGGGGAAGATGGGGTGTGGGGCAGGGAGGGATATGAGACCCTCCAACTGCTGCCATCCTTCCAGGCCCAGGGGGTGTCCTGCCTTCCCTGGCAACCTTGCCCTCACCCTCCCCTGGGCTCCCACAACTTCTTTTTTTTTCTTTTTATCTTTTTTTTTTTGCGGTACTGAGGGTTGAACCCAGGGCCATGCACTTGCATGCTCTGCAAGTGCTGGACCACTGAGCTGTACCTTCAGCCCATTTTTTTACTTTTTGAGACAGGGTCTCGCTAAGTTACACAGACTGCCTCTGGTCCCAAACTTGCCATCCTCCTGCCTCTGCCTCCCAAGCCGCTGGGATTACAGGCATGCGCCACCGCGCCCGGCGCCCACAACTTCTTGAGAGCCTGCGTGACCCATGTCCAGACTCTCTGTGTGGATGACACCATCTTGGCCACCAGGCCTGGGCAAAGCAAGTTCCAGACACTTCTCACTCAATCCCCACATGTCCTATAAGGAGGTCATCACAGCTTTGGTCCACTGTTAAGGAAACTGAGGCTCAGAAAGCCAGAGCTCCTGCAGGGGAGGTATTTGAGGGCCAGGCCCTCCCCCTGCCAGTGCTGTGCCTTCCAAGGCGCTGTGAGGGCCACTCACCGGAACATCACAGTGTAGTATGAGTCGCTGATGGCGGTCAGGCAGGCCACGGCGCCCTGGGGGGCAAAGCGGGTCTTCACGAAGGGCCGCGGGTGGAACATGCTCAGGAGCCGGTGGATGATGACCTGCAGATGGCAGAGACCCCAGGAGGGCTTGTGGGACCCTGCTGGGCCTGGATCTGCGGGACCTGAAGGCCCAGGGACCCTGGGGGCCAGAGAGGTCCAGAAGGAGGTGGGAGATCAGGTGCACAGGCTGGCCTTGGGCCCAGGTCGCACTGGGCTGCCCTCACCTCCTTGCCCTTGGGCGGCGGCGGGTAGAAGCGGTTGTTGGATAAGTAGCCAGTGAAGACGCTCAGCTCGCTGGGGATGATCCACCAGGGCTCGCCCAGCTCCTGGCCTCGAGGGGGAAGGAAGGGCCGGAAGTGGCGGGCGGCAAACACCGCACTGGGTGAGGCTGCGGTTGTCCAGTTGCGGAGACCCGACAGGGCCAGGCGGGAGACCTGCGACAGGGGAAAGCTGGGGCTGTGGGGTGCCCCATCCTGCATGGCGATGGAGGCCTCCCTCGGGTCCTAGCCAGAGCACAGGCTGCAGGAGCAGAGGGAGCCCAGGGAGGCTCCTGTCCCGGCGACAGCCACAAGCCTGGCCCTGTCCTGCCAGAGAGAGGCTCAGCTCCCCCTGCCTGGCCCCAGCCTCAGAAGCAAGGCCTCAGTGGCCACCCAGTGCAGCCCAGGTAGCCCAGCTGCGTGGAGCAGGGGGCTGCAGAGGACCAGGACAGGCGCTGGCACTCGGGGCTTCACCCAGTCCCTGCTGCGTCCGTTGCACAGGCTGGTGACCAGCCCCAATGCCATGGCCTGCTCCAAGCTGCCTGCCCCCACAACCTCTGCTTTCCACCCCCTGCTCCCCCAGACTTCCCCCACACCACATCAGATGGCAGCACGGTGGGGTTGGGGCGGTATTGCTGCAGCTGACCAGGTGGCCGGGAGCTGTCTCAGAGTAAGGTCTCTAGAGTCCAGAGAAGGAGGAGATGGGGAAGGGGAAGGAAGGCCACCACCAGAGGGCCTCAAGTGCCACCTGCCCACCACTGCTAGGCCCTGGGCAAAAGCCTTCCCTCGCCTGCTTCCTCCCGCTGAGGAGCCTATGGGCAGGAGCGAGCAGGGCCAGAAGCCACAGGGCTGTCTACAGGCTGCCTGGGCACCCTGTGAAACCTCCACCACCCATAGCTCTTCCCTGGCCTTATGGGTGCAGGCAGGAGTCCTGCCCTGAGGCATCATCACCAGGACAGTAGGGTCTGGTTCCCTTGAGGGAGCTTGGCCACCAGGAACCGCCCAGCCTTGCTGAACAGCAGGTCCCCTCTTTCTCTCCCCTCGGCCATGGTGCCTGACACAGGATTGGTGGGCGGCTGGAGAGGGGAGGGAAGGAGGCAGGGATTAAACAGGCAGGGCTGAACCCAGGGCCTTGTGCATGCTTTGCAAGTGCTGTACCAGTGGGCTACACCCCCAGCCCCTTTAGAAAAATTTTATCTTGAGACAGAGTCTTGCTAAATTGCGTAGGTGGCCTCTGGCCTTGAATTCATGATCCTCCCGCCTCAGCCTCCTGAGTCACTGGGATTACATGCATTAAGCCATGGCACCTGTTTCCTGCGCCCCCCCCCCCCTCCCCGCACTGCTGGGATTTGAACCAAGGGCTTTGTATATGCTAGGCAAGCACTCTACCACTGAGTTACATCCCCAGCCATTAACAGGCAGGTTCTCAAAGTAGGGCAGGCTGCACAGGGTGAGGCTAAGTCTATCCCCCTGACTATCCTGTTCATAAGCCGTCCAACCTTGCAAGGAGCTTCCAGAGAGGGGGCACTGGGCCCTGGAGCTCTGCTCAGGAGGGCCAGGGCTAGGGTCTACTTCTACCCCACCTTTCCCATTTCTCCTATTCTGGGGGCCCTCATCTGTTGGACAGGCCCATCATCGCCAATCCGACCTCCAGCCCAGATTGTTCCATAGAAGGTCAAACCTCAGTTTCCAACCACCTACTTGACTCCCCCCACATGACCTTGTGGGGCACCTCAACTACATATTTTCCTCCCCACCAGACACTCCCCTCCTATAGTCCCCACTTGAGCAAGTGGCCCACCATGCACTGGTCCCCAACCAGCAGCCTGAGCCACCTGACTGTCCCATCACTGGCCATCAGTGGCACCCCCCACCAGCCCCTCCTTCCTCTCCCTGCACCCTCCAGGCTCCTGTGCCCTCTGTGCCTCCGTGATGCCCATCCTGGGGACTGGTCTATTTGCCCCCGGCTCTCTCTGTGCTCCCCCGACCCCCTGCCTCCCGCCCCTGCCACCAGCCTGGGAGCATGAATTGGATGAAGGACTCAGGTCACAATCTGCTGGGGCATTTTGCCATCACAGGGTCAGGCAAAGAGCCCCTTGGCAGTCTGGCACCTTCTCTCCTAGCCCCGCTAACCAGGCTGCCTGCAGGGGCCCTGGGTCTGGCCACAGCTCTGGCTTTGGCCAGCTGGCCTGGCACTTTCTGCCTTTGGGCTCTTCGGCAGAGCAGGGGTGGGTGGGCAAAGAGAAAAGGTTGCTTTCGGCGTTGGGAATGGAAGGCTCGCAGTGGAAAGAGAGCCCTGTGACTTGGAGAAGAGAAAGGGTGGCTGGAACACAGCTGGCTGAGAGAAGCGGAAGAGGGGGTGGATGGACAGGCAGTGTGGGGGCGGCTTCGCTCTGTCATGGGCTCAGACCACATTTTGGGGGCCTCAAGCACAGAAGGGTTGGCAATGCAAACGTCTGTCTGCCTCGATCTCCTTCTCCACAGCCTCCAGCCAGGGGTTGGACCCCAGGTCCAGTTCACTGGAGTTCACCCTAGTACCTGCCAGGGGTCAGGTGTCCGCTAGAGGCCTGGGGGAGAGGGATGGACAGAGAGGGCTCATTGCCAGTGGGGTGGCTGGGTACCAGGCTTCTATCACACCTCCTCCTCCCACAAGCCACACCCTCCTGCCTGTGTGGGTGGTCTCTACCAGGGGTCAACCACTTCAGGGACCCCCTACTGGCCCCCACCTGGGGGAGGGGCTCCTGCTCCCTCATCAGACAGTGAGCCTGGGCTCCATCACACTTTCTTGGACCCATGGCATGCAGAGGGCAGCTGACAGCAGGGAGAAAGGCAGAGGGCACAGGCCTGTCCCCAGGAGTAGGTGCACACAGGTGATCCTGCTGACTGTGGCCCTGCACAGCCACCCTCTCCCCAGCTTACCCCCAGGAACCCATCTTTGCTCTTCGTCATGGTCTCGGGAAGCAGGGGCTGGAATCGGGCTTCTATGGTGAGAGTCTCCTCGCTGGGGTCGGCAGGCAGCTCCTCTTCCTCATAGCTGGCTGTGGGAGTCGACCCTATGGGACACAGATGGCTGGCGAGGCCCTGCTCTCCTGAGGGAGCCAGGCTGAGAATGGGGATAACAGTTATCAGCCACCAAAGCAGCAGTCACCGTGTATCCCATGCCGCTTTCACAATAGTCCCATGGAGGCAGTAAGTTTATTACCATTTTACAAATGAGAGAATGGAGGCTCAGAAAGGTGAGGTCACCTCCGGAAGGTCACACAGCTAAGTGGTAGGGAGTCAGGATTCAAACCCAGACTGTTTTATTTCAAACCCACCATCATCCATGACTCTCTTCTGGCTATTGCAGGACTGTGAGGGACTCAGTCAAGGGAACCAGAGTCAAGAACAAAAGCGGAAAGCCAGGCGTGGTTGTGCACCCCTGCAATCCCAGCCACTTGGGAGGCGGAGGCAGGAGGATTGCAAGTTCGAGACCAGAGGCAGTCTGCGAAACTTAGCAAGACCCTGTGTCAAAAAGTAAAAAAAGCCCTCCCTTCTGCTGCGGCGGGTCAGGCCTACGATCGCGAACTCCACAGAAATTTGGGCACACATATATCCGG
>VMDO01007430.1:0-27474 GCA_007922755.1 Pedetes capensis
CAGAAAAAGAACAAAAGTCTAAACCAACAACAGCTGAATTTATACTCATTCAATCAGTCTATGAGGCAGTTCTCAGTTCCTTGGAGATCTTTTCTGCCCTCTGGATGTTGTCGAAGAGCTATCCCAGTACTCACTCTTCACCACAGTTGCATGTATTTTCACAGAGTGGATATGTGCTCCTCGTTGTGTGTTAAGCCTCTGTATGTAGCCAGCCTGCCATGCCATGCGGACCCTCTTATATATGAGCAAGAGCATGGATATTCCACCACTGGTGCATCTTGTTCAAAATGTTAGAGGACTGGAAAACTGCCAATATTTGTAAAATAAGTATGTTGGGACTGCTTATGCCAGTAACTTCAGAGTTTAAGAGATATCTCCAAATTTCTAGAAGACATATTTACTGTAAAATATTTAGAATTTCAGAAAGAAATAAATATGCAATGCTACCTAAAAAAAAAAAAGAAAAGAAACACTGAAGTATGATTGAGGAATTCCAATATCTGGCTAGAAGGGATAGAAATGATCAAAGAAATAATAGAAGAGAATTTCTCAAAATACTGGTATATTATTATGTTTATAGTGCCTGATGAATGGAAAACAACATGAAAAAAGGTACTCAGTCACATCTTAGTGATGCATCAACATATGGAAGATAGAGAGAAGATTTTGAAACTTCCAGAGAGGGAAAAAGGTCACCAATAAATGAACCAAAGTCAGAATGTCAGACTTCCCATCTGTCACAGCAAATACTACAAGACAAAGGAGCAATGCCTTCGAAACTCTGAAAAAAATTACATTCAGTGTGGAATCACATACTAAGCCATGATGTTGTTGTTGTTGTTAGGTGCTGTCAAGTTGTGTCTGACTCATAGTGACCCTCATAGGGTTTTCAATGGCAGATTGTTTTGGGATGGCTTTGGGAGTGGGTTGCCACGTCCTGCTCCCATTTTTGCAGTGCTGGGAATCGAACTTGGGACCTCAGAGACTGCAGAGCGGCGCTCTACCAACTGAGCTAACTCCCAGCCCAGGCCATAATACTAATCAGCTATAGAGGAAGAACTTAGGCATTTTTAGATTCACAAGGACTTAGAAACTCAACTGTCATGCGTTTCTCAGCTATTTCTTTTTAAAATGTTATTTGAGTGTGTGTTCCAGCAACATGAGAAATCAAATAAAGAGAAAGGAAAAAAAAATCCAAGAAACAACAGATTCAATTCAGGAGTGTAATGCAATGAAGAGAGTCCCAGAATGACACATGCATGACAATTTCAGAGAAGACTGGGGCAGGAAGCTGCAAAGGGGTCCCTGGGAAAAAAGTGGATCAGAAAAATAGTATGAAGGAGACTGTGGAAACCTCAAGGATAAAGGAGGGATAAAAAATGCACAAGAAAAAGTAATCAGAAACAGGAAAAATTGAATCGATCATTAAAACTAATTAAAGGATAAGTTCTAGGATAACGCTTATGTTTCTAACTTAGGTGATTGTGTGAATGGCTGTGACTATCATTATCCATGCCTGGCTTCATTAAGGGCACAGGTATGGGGATTTTACCCTTGATAAGTTGCACAGAGGCAGAGAAGGGGCCCTGCTGCAAGCATGGCTGATGAGGACTTTAGAACCACAGGGTATATAGGCTTCCCAGAGTGCATGGCAGCACTTGGGTCTCTGGTATTATGGGGTGATAAGATGAGAAGCCAATACCCCATGGCAGTAGAATTTCATGCTAGCTTTGCCCTGGAGTCAAAATGAAGCTAACATAAAACATGAAAAGTGATATTTCCTAGCACCTGAGTTTGTGGGCTAATATTCAGTCTGCAATTGTACTATGGATAGAGGCAGTTAGGAGAGAGAAGAGATGATGGTATCAATGAGGCAATGCTCATCTCTCATATCAGGATGCCAGTAAATACTCTCTAAAGTTAGAAAATTGAGAACTCAGGGCATGCACATCTCACACAGAGCCCCCAAAAAGAAGAGGTACAGAAATGTTTAAGGTATTGGGACAGTGAAGCCAAGACTGAAGCATGCCAGAAATCATTTGTGTTAAAGTTTTATTTGCACACTTGTTTTGATGCTTAAAAATTGTGTATGCATTACTTCAAAATCATTTTTTTAAAGTATGCTCCATTCTGTTAATCTCACTCTCCAAGTTTCTTTGCTACAGTTAGTTGTTTAAATTGTCCTTGGTATTATTGTCCCTGTGTCTACATAAAACATCTTTTTGGAACTGGGTGAGGTTATAAATCAAATAATTGATGAGTCTTGGGTATCCACTTACCCCCTGCCCCGGCCAAGCACCTTCCTCCTTCTCTTACCTGAGAGCAATCTTGAAGGTGCGTGAGAGGAAGACCCTATTTAGTACTGTCATTGTCTTGGTTATGGGGTAACAGGAAGCAGAGGAGCCTTAACTTTTACCCTGTAGGCTTTGGTTCTGAAGACTGCTATTGAAGTGGTAATGTCTGATCACAGCTTTATACTGTTTTCTCTGTGCTAGAGAACAATCCTCTGAATTAGTATCAGTAAAACACTTTTCTAACAGGGTCTCTGACACCAGAAGTTCCTTCTGACACTACTGTAATTGCCATTCCTGGACTTGGCCTTGTCAGACTGCACAGATAATCATCTACAATCACAGGTTGACCATTAGCCAGTCAGTCAACTGACACTTAGCACCCACTGGGAGATTCTGCAGGAGTGATAACAGAGGAGACCCTCCAATGTTCTTTTCTCCAAAGCACAGAAGGAAAGCAGTGAGTCACACAGATCAACAAAGGTATGTAAACAAACATATCATTCCCTGTTATACAGAGAGGCCTGGGAGATCCAAGCTGGGGTGGAATAACAGACTCTTCCCCTATCTGGCCCATGTTGACTTCTTTGGTTTCATGTATTACTTCCTTTTCATGTTTGTCCCTATACACCGACTAGACCCTACCTCTGGTTATCTTCCTTTCTGCCATGCTTTGTTTGTGCACCTCCATGCTAATTACACACTCTACCACTTGCAAAAAAGGCTTCCCTATTGCTCAGCCCTTGTTAGCCTGTGAATCTTTGCAATCTATCAAGACTTTATGCGAACCTGACCCCTTCTATGCAGCTTTGTCTCAGTCACTCAATTATAGTTCCACACCGTTAGGGTGCTGAAGGATTTGTGTGCTTTCTTTCTTCTCTGTTTCTGCAGTAGATTGTAAACTTTATGAGAGGAGTGACTGGGTATAACATTATCATTCTAAAGTAATTACAATAGTTAATATATGTAAACCACTTAGAATGGTAGTGCCTGGAATAGAAGTATAACATCATCATCATCATCATCATCATCATCATCATCATCATCATCATCACAATGACTAATCTTTGTATTGAGGAACCCTAGCACAATGTCTGGCACATGGAAGTGGCTGCAAAGCAAATATTTCTTTACTTGAAATTATGGAACATTTCAGACAAGCTGCATTTTATTCCCAAAGAGGTTGAGAGGTGTTTTGGCAGTGGTCCTGGTTGCAAGGTGAAAGTGAAGATGTTTGCTTTATTGGTAACTGGGAGCAGTGAACATCTTTGAAGAATCAGAGAGTCTAGCAGGCAGTAAATACAGTTTTGAAAGGCTGGAGGATATTCCCAATGACATAAAGCTATTGAAAACAGATTTTCTATTGGCTTTGAGACAGTATACCAGCACTTAGGAAGTTGGGCTCGTTTGGAGAAACACCTAATGTAACTGCACTAACTGATTTTCTTTAGCATTATCTAGAAATAGATGGTTAATCAGCTTCAGACAGATGTTGCCTTGCTCATCCTCCTTTGCTGTCTGTATGCGTGAAGTGCATGTGTGTGTTGCCATCTGGGTGAGCCTATCTGGGCATGGTGACGGGTCATTAAGCTGTCTTTCCATATGGTGCATGTGTAGTGTCTGAACCACGATTTTGCAAAGTAGGGAACATTTTCATTCACAGAAGCATTACATGATCTCTAGAGTTGTTGCCAGAACAGGATCTCCTTTGCTTTTCAAACACTGCTTGCATTTTGACATCTTATCACTTTTGTTTATGATTCTATTGAATCTTTTGTAATTCACCCCACTCTTACTATTTATATAAATGCTTTGTTGTTGTTGGGTACCATTAAGTCAGATGCAACTCATAGAGACCCTATGTACAACAGAATGGAACACAACCTGACACAGTGTCATGCACATGATCTTTCTATATTTGAGCCCAATATTGCAGCCACTGTTTCTTCTCATTTTGAGTCTGCCACATCAGCAAAAGGAGGTCCCCAGGACTTTACTCCATTCTCATCATTAAGGGTGACTCTAATTTGAGGAAGCAACTCTTTTCCAGTTGTTTCTTGAATGCCTTCCACCCTTGAAGGCTCATTTCTGGGACTATATTTGACTGCTTCTCTGCTGTTTATAGGGTTTTTGATGGCTGTTTCAAAAGTGGGCTGCCAGATCCTTTTCTCTAGTCTATCTTAGTCTGGAAGCTGAGCTGAAACCTGGCCACCATGGATGGCCCTGCAAGTATCTGAAATACCAGTGGCATAGCTTTGAGCATGACAGTAACACGCAAGAGCATGACAAGTTGGCAGACACGTAGGGGATATAAATGCTACTCAAGCTCATTTTCTCCAGACAGCTTTCCCTGATTACTCCACATTATAGATATCTCTTCCTCTTCAGTCATGTTCAGTTATATTTTGCTAACATTCATTTCTCTGATAGTTAATTCTATGCCATGGTTAACTTTTAGTATTATTTGAATGTGTTTTTCTCTATATCTGTTAAATATGCTAGTCTTAGCTCCCTGAGTAGATGGGAGGATCTTTAAGCAGATTCTGTATTATGCCCAATGACAGTCCTACCACAAATAGCACACTTAGATGAGTATAGTATATATATTTAATTGAAAATAGTATATACTCAATTAGTTCTCTCAGAAATAAATGGATAATTCTCCAGGTATCCATCCAAAGTGATTCTCTTAGGAACCCTTCCCGAAGGTGTATCTACTTTCTACATTATATTGTCAACACATGTTATAGAATAAGAGCTGCAGATTTGAAATACATAGATTTATATTTTAAGATGCTACCACATATTTCAGACATGTAGTAAGGAGAGACCAATCGCTGGAAAAAGACATCATGT
The DNA here is from genome assembly GCA_007922755.1 of Pedetes capensis. Lineage (NCBI taxonomy): Eukaryota > Metazoa > Chordata > Mammalia > Rodentia > Pedetidae > Pedetes > Pedetes capensis. The sequence continues at coordinate 5,148 of VMDO01007430.1, forward strand.
TTGGGAGAGTGGCAGGTCAGTTAAAAAAAAAAAAAAAGGAATACCCTCTTCCAGATGGATTGACACAGTGTCTGCAACAATGGCCTTAAACATAAATAAGATCGTGTGCCTGGCACAGAACTGGGGAGTGTTTCCATCTGCTGTACATAGGGTTGCTATGAGTTGGACTTGACTCAATGGCACCTAACAACAATAAACATATTTGTTAATATACTTCATAGTTTGAATGCAACTTTAGATTAGTTACCCTAGAAGACAAAGTTACTAGATTTTTAGGTATTCAGATATTCTTATAAAAATTATCATACTTTGAGCAATTATAGTTAAGGGGACATTTTATAACGAGTGAGTGTTCCTGAGTATGTTTGTTAGGGAAAGTCTACAAGTCATCTAGTTCTGTGGAAGTCCCACAGCACTCTTCCTATGGAAAGTGCTACTATAAGGCCATAAGCCTGAAGACTCAGTTCTCTGAGTGTATGTGTAGTCCATTAATCAAGATCTGTGGTGAGTGTGAGTGGATTAAGGGGGTATAACTTTCCAACACCTTTTAGAGTTCCTTGATATAAAATCACTGAGATAGTGGCTTATGGATATTTTGGTGCTCCTAGAATTCACACAAGGCTTTTCCTCATTTCTAGTGTATTATGAGGGCAAGGGCAATGAGGCCTTGTGGCAGTTATTGTGTATCACTGCACTTCTGTACTTAATCAATAATTCTAAAGTAGTTTGCCAGCTCAACGGAACAGGCACTCTTGTCACCTTCATGATTCATTGCCTGCTGAAAGCACACAGCTAGCCTGTTCTTACCACCACCATGTGAACTAGGTGGTACTATCTTCAATTTGCACATGGGAAACTGATGTACACAAAGGTTAAATGACCAGCTTGCAATCTCACACCAAGGAGGTGAAGAAGTCAGACTATGAAAGCAATTCTGTGTCTTAAAGTGCCATTGTCTTTCCAATTCCTACTGAGCATGACTATCTTTTCCACATTTAACCTAATGATTACAAATTGCAAATAAACCTTCAACATGGTCCTATAATGCTACTCCATTCACATAATAAATTTTCTTTCCAATTTTCTGAGATGACTTATTAGTATCTTCTCTACTCTTAAATCTTCCACACCCTTGTCTCATAATTCACTGGAGAATAGAAATCATAGGAAACATAACTCCATATTCTCCCCACCTTACATTCAAATCTGTACAGTACTCATCCTTTCTGTCTTCTCTTCTGTTATAATAGGAATGTCCATATTACTAACTAACCCCTCCACTTATCTCTTGATCCTAATCTCTCTTTATTCCTTCAGTTAATACCCCTTTCTTCTCCAATGTCAATACCCTTCTTTCCACCTAATCATTCCTTTTAGTATTGAAATATGACTCTAGTTTCTCCTACTTTTTAAAAAAATTTTCCTTTGACCTCCAAATTACCTTTTAGCTACTATCTTATTTCTATGTTTCCATTATCAGGAAAAATTGCTTCAACAGCTGTCTACTTATGCAGTAAGACTTCTGTTGTTCTTATTTTATGGTATGTGCTCATTGTCAAGGTCCCCAGTGGCCTATGTGTTGCCCAGACCTGCAGTTACCTTTCTAGTCTCATCTTACTTGATTTCTCATCAGCATTTTACCCAACTGATTCTTTCCTATGAAATAGGATTTTACACATTAGGCACTTTTAGTTTAAGAGGTCAGGAGAATATACCAAAGGTGCCAAAAAATGTATACACATCTCTGAACAAAAATGTTCCATTTTGCTGCTTTAAGAGTGACTCAGATGCTTGTTCTGCTAACTTCTGTCTCACCTGCACATTGTTACTTGATTTCTGTGGTGAGCCTGTAAACTGTGTCAACACCACAGCAGAAGAAGCAGGACTTGTTGCTGTGTAAGACCTCCCAAATCTTTCCTTGTGCACATCACACACAGTACCATGCATCTCAAACTTATCACTAATGCATGCGATTTGTATTAGGTGTTTTGGAGATTCTGTTTCACACTCATGCTTCCATTGTCATTGTACTTGCACAAGGTTCTTGAACTTCAAATACTACTTCAAAATGGGCTGTGCTCCTCAAACAACAACTGTGCTTCCACCATTTTCTTTGACAATCCTGCCTGTTGCATGGTGGTGCTAGCACTCATTTGATTAACACTATCCTTTGAGGAAACATCATAGTACACATTGCTACTGCAATTCAATTCAACTTCAAAAGTAATACATGAATATCTCTTAAAACGTGTATACATTTTTGGGCATTCCCAAAATAAGAAGTAAAAAACTTTGTCTTTGCTGTGTATCAGTGAAGTCACTTAAGGTGAATGTGTGGAATGAGAAGAGAAGAGAATCAAGGACTAAACCCTAGGATACAGGCAGAAGTAGGGAGGACTAAAAAAGATATAGAAAAAGGCAGCATTGGGGAAGGAGTTACCCAAGTGATAGAAGACCAGGAGGGAAACAGTGGTTGACAGAATCAAAGACCATAGGCAGATCAGGTTAATAAGGACTGGAAAGACTGTATTGTATTTGGGCAATTAGGAGTTCATTAGTCATCATTTATAAATAACTTTAGGATGAGGACAGTGGCTGATGGCTTAGGGCCTGACTGTAAAGGGCAAGCCAGGAGATATAGACATTTCTTTTGAGAATTTTGGTTTTGAAGGGAAGAGTAAATGAGTAGAGTCTAGAGCAAACAAAGAATTGAGGGATGTTTTTAAACAGGTTATCTCTGAGCTTGCTCAGAGATTGTAGAGAAGAATGCTTATCTAATGTGAAACTATTTATGCTGAAACTAAACATAGAATCTATTTCTTCTATCTTCCAGATTGAGATAATGTCTGTGTAAAAGTTTTAACTATAAAGCATGATAAGAATTTAACATAGTATTCTTCTTTCCACTATATCTCAGTTGCTTACTAGGAAGTTAAGTGATTGCATTTTCTGACTATATAGCAAAGCCTTCACTCCATTGTCCCCAAAAGGACCTCATTGTTATTCATTCATCAGTTCTTAAATGATTGAATTAGTCTGAATTATTTTGCTTGCTTCCTTTTGAAAGCGTGAGAGATTTCTGTACTTGATGTTTGCCAGCCTGAATGTTACTATTAATTTGCTCTAGGGTAGCAGATAACTAGATGGGCTATATCATTATGTAGGCCTGATGAATGCTAAATGTTCAGTTCCCTCTTTATAGGATTCTATTTTTCTTTTTCTTTTTCTTTCTTTTTTTTTTTGATAAAAGAATGTGTAATGTAACTCCTGCCAAATAAACTGGAGGTACTTTAGTTTCTAGTCCTTGAATTCTAAAATCTCCTTCAAAATTCTAGAAGAACAAACTTATTTTTTCTTGCCAGTGATCTAAATAGACATTGGCTTATAAAAACGAGATGTTCCACAATGCTATGTACATGAATCCTAATTGTCTTTGCTCTGTTTGAGAGAAGGTAAAAGTAACACAACTTGAAATTTAATTCTCTGGACTCAAGGAGCAGAAATCAATGATCCCAAGTTCAATTTAGAGACCTATACTAATCATTCATTTTATTTTTCTCTCCTCTTCATACACCTCTGTAGTTCATTAGTAAAGTCATAAGGACTCATCTTTCTCAAAACTATTTTAGATCATATTCTCTTAAACAAATGGATAGTTCTCAATGTCTATGAAGTATACAATATACACAGACTAGCCTAGGTAGCCTCAGATGATGTCAAAGGGATACATGCAATGACCTGTAAGGTGCTGTTAATTTGTTTCTCTAGCTTGAGTTTTTATGGATAAGAATCTGTGCTCATTTATCATGACAATTTAGAAAGGATTATTGCTGAAGGACAAATCATATCTTCCATGAACATTGCTGCTGCTAGATGTGCTGTCTCCTGTATACATGAAGTGACTATTCAGAAGGTCTCAAAGTCTGAGGAGAGACCTGACCTGGAAGTTCATCTGTATTTTTATAACCCTGTGTATAGTGAGAAGCATTCCTTAATCTGGACTACATTAATCTCTGCAGGAGGCAAGTTCTTTCTCCTCTCCTACTTCTCTCTTTCTCTCTCTCTTTTTTTTTTTTTTTTGGTGGCACTGGGGGTTGAACCCAGATCCTCATGCTTGCACGCTTTGCAAGTGCTGGACCACTAGCTGTATGCCCAGCTCCCTCCAACCCTTTTTTTTCCTTTAACTTTTTGAGACAGGGTCTCGCTAAATTATGCAGACTGCCTCTGGTCTTGAACTTGTGATCCTCCTGCCTCTGCCTCCTGAGTCACTGGGATTACAGGTATGTGCCACTGCGCCCAGCCCTACTTCTCTACTTAATACTCCTCTGAATCACCCTCTCCTCAAGAATAAGCAATATTTATGCTACTTTTGTTTGTCCAGACCCATACTTTTCTTAGCTTACTCAGATATGCTGTCCCAGTAATTTTTGGAAACTTTTCCTTTTGGACTTGGATTGACCTAGATTTGAGTCTTCAGTGCTTTGGACCAGATATTTTGAATTTCTATAATTAAGTTTTGTCATTTGTAAAACTGAAATAATATTATATACTTTGTAACATCTGTGGGAGAGGTAAAGATATTTTATATAAAAACAAGCAATAGTTATATTATTAACGTGGTTGTATTTTTTTCCATTCTAAGGTGTACATTAAAAATATCCAATAAAAAAAACCTTACTTGCTAATAATTTATTTCCTTGAGGCTCTTCTTTTAGATAGTTGTCAACTGTAAGGACGCCAAACAAATGATAATTTTTTGTAAATATGATTTATTGCAGGACCAGTGGTATAAAATGTAGGGCTAGAGAAACAGGAAGTTCTTGGTCTAGTTTTGCTGGTTTTCATGTTAACTAGCAGTATGACCTTATGTATTATTAACCATGTATGAAAAGCTGTAGGTTTTCAGAAAGATTGCATTGATGAAAGGGTAACATCAAATTCTTTTTTCTTCTTCTTCTTCTTCTTCTTTTTTTTTTTTTTTTTTTGGCGGTACTGGGGCTTGAACCCAGGGCCTCACACTTGCATGCTCTGCAAGTGCTAGACCACTGAGCTGCACCCCCAGCCCATTGTTTTCACTTTTTTGAGACAGGGTCTCACTAAGTTACGCAGACAGCCTCTGATCTCAAACTTGTGATCCTCCTGCCTCAGCCTCCCAAGCCACTGAGATTACATGCATGCATCACAGTGCCCGACCACATCAAATTCTTTAGACATTTAAAATCTCATGTTAACTTTGAATAGATTGGTTTAATACAATTAAGCAAGTATTTATTTTATTTATCATGGACTTACTTTCTTGGTAATATGGGTAATAAGAAAGGATACACATGTACATATATTTATCGAGGATTATTGTGAATTTAACTGTCATTCCCAAATTAACATGTTTAAGTCCTGAACCTCAGTACTTCAGAAAGTGATCTTATTTGGAAGTAGGGTCTTTAGAGAAGAAATCAACTTAAAATGTCATTAGGATGGGCCCTAATCCAATGTGACTGAAGTCCTTATGAGAAGAGGAAATTTGGGCAGTCATGCACAGAAGGAAGACAAATCAAAACACAGGGAGAAGATGGCCATCTACAAGGAGATAAGCATAGAATAGATTCTGCCCTTATAGTCCATGGGCTGGGGTTTAGTTCAGTTGGTAGAGTGCCACTCTGTGTTCTTGAGGCCCTGGATTCAATCCCCAGCACCACAGAAACAGGAGAAGGACCTGACAGCCCCCTCCTGAAACAATCAGCCACTGAAAACCCCATCAATAGGAAAGAAGCACTGACATAGTGCCAGGCATGGCACAGTGTTGGAGAATGTTCAGTCTGTTGTATGTAGGGTTGCTATGAGTTGGACCTGACTCTATGGTACCTGACAAAAACTAACTTTAATCCACAGAGGAACCAATCCTGCTGATACCTTGATCAGGACTTGTTGACTACAGAACCATGAGACAAAACCATGAACAAAAGTGAAGATACATATTTGCTTGGCAGTGAGAGTTCCATCCTGGTTAAAGCAGAGGTCTTGTGAAGAGGCATCAGGGAGGAGGTAGAAAGGTGGGATGTAGTCAGATAATGAAGTACTTTAAAGGACCAAAAGCATAACAAACTGGGAGTGCTCTAAGTACAGAGCCAGTGTGCTGTATAGTGTCTGCTATATAACAGTGGATCTCTGGAAACATTCACTGAGTAAGCGATGGAAGAAATGATAAACTGTGTGATTTTACTTACTCAAGCCCAGACTTTTTTTTTTTTTTAATCAGAGATGTTTGGTTCTTAATCCTAGCTCTGCTGGCAGGTATTTAAAATCTTTCTGAGACTCATACTCCTTGCTTATGAATATGGAGATATCAGTATTTACTGATAGATTGGTGGTGAGAGTTGTGTGGGATAATTTATATAAGGCTGTACAGAACTTAAAAATTCCATTCAATCAGTATTGAGAAGTTACTGTATGCCAGGCACTGTGCTTGGCTTTAGGAATATAAAGATAAACAAGACCCAATTTCTGCCTCTAAGAACTCATTTTATAGACTAGAAGCAGATATTTGAACAGATAAAATAATTGCAAGGCAAAATAATAAGGAATAGCATAGGGCTAAGAACAGGTACTCTGAGAGCACAGAGAAGTGAGCACATACTAGACAAGTGACAGGAAAATATTAGGGAATATTTCCTGGAGGAAGTACTGCTTAAGCCAATTCATGAACAATGATATACAATTAGGTGAAGAAGGAAGAGAAAGGAATTCCACACAGAGGAACAACAGACTTCATTTGCAGCTGTGTTTGTCTAGTTCCCATGCTTGTGCAGTTCCCTTGCTGAAAATATACTTCAGTCAGCTTGGCTAAAGCCAAAACACCCTTTCTAGCTCTTGTCAGACTCCTGAAAGCTGGATCTTGCTCCGAATGTCCTCAGCCATTGGCAGGGTTATCTTTGAAACAAACAGGCCTTCAGGATCCCTTCATGTAGCAATCTGCCTGATTGCCTCCCTGCCTTTCTATTGCCTTCTTTCCTTTCCTCCTTCCTATCCTTCTTCCTTATTTGCTTGCTTCCTCCTCCTTTCATTATATATTTCTTGTGCCTACATGTGTAAACCATGTGCAGGATCTGGAGACATGGAGGATCAATGCATATTTCTAACTTCTGAAGAGTTCAAAACACAGCAGGGGCATCAAACCATGGCTCATTTAGACAATCTGCCTGTTTTTGTAAATAAAGTTTTATTGGAACACAACCATGTCCATTCAATTACAATGTTGGAGGCTTGCAAAACTTAAATGATTTACCACATGGCCCTTTGTGGAAAAAGTGTGCCAACCCGTTTACTGTTTATGTATGACAGAGGTGGCGGGGGTAAATGGGCAAGTATATAGGGAATATAAGCCAGTAAGATAAGTTTTAAGAAAGAATACTACAGAAGAAAGATTCCTAACCTATACTTGGAGAGCAAGAAAGTAATTTAAAGCTAAAAGAAGTGACTACTAAACTAAGAGCTAACAGATAAAAAGGAGTTAAGAGGAAAGAAAGATGATTCTTGGCAGAGAACAGCATGTGCAAAAACCAGGCAATGGGAAGCAAGTATGCAGTTCCCTACTGCAAAGGGAGGAAATGATCAGAAATAAAGCTGGAGAATTAGCTATGCTGGGTCATAAGTGATCCTAAATATTAAAGCCACAGTATAGATTTTGGAAATATTTTACTCTCTCCCTTAGGTAATTGAGAAACTCTGAAGGATTTTAAGAAGGGTACTGCTAAAGCAAGTGTGTGCTTTGGAAGATCATTCTGGCTTTTATTCCATGCCAGATCTGCAATAAATGGTTTGCTCGCATACATACATATGGGAATGTAGTTGAATAATTTGGCAGCACTGGAAACCAGGTAGAAAGAGGTGAAGCAAAGAGAATAGACATAGATATTCAAGAGCCAATGATCTCCCTAAGCCATTTTGGAAAAGGAGCGTGCCATCCACATTTAGATGCATGAGGATAGTTAGGAAAATAGGAGAGATTGGAAAGGGCAGTATAATGCTTTGGAACCCGAATGGGCAGTAAATAACAGTAAGGAGTGGAGAGAGAAAATCAGATATTGTGAAGAGAGTGAAGAGAAATGAAATGAGGAAAAAATGTGGGTGGGGATTTGTCAAAAAGCAGATCACAGCTGACTTAAAAAAAGAACAGTTTCAGCAGAAAAGTTGGGAAGCAGGCTGGATTATAAAGAGGTGACTGGAAGTGAAAAAATGGAGGTCACTGGCATTGAACACTTGCTTCAGAGATTGTTCTTCTTAAAGAAATATGATTTTGGCTGGATTTCTTAAAATTAGTCTGTAATTGAGCAGTGTTTGTAAGTTTCCTGATTCATGAGATAAACTCCTCATCCCAAATGTCTGGTCATTTGAAGCAATACTGGAGATCAAATTATGCAGATGTGCCACATGACTAAATTAAAGGCTAATTCATGTGAGCATTAGTTAGCAATGGGAGTTATATTACTGCATTATTAGAAAATGGGTAACACATTTTAATGCTTAAAAATTTAATCAGAATAACTTCCAGATGGAATGAAAGGATCCTTTCTATCACCAGATTAAAATTGTGCCTAATGTTTTCTCTGAAAGTCATTCTTTCAACATGGTCATCCCTGCGCATGCCCTCATTCCAACTTTCTGCTGCACAAGCAATCAGTATCCTTCTCAGGCTAATGGGATATAGAAGAACAATTAATGGCTCTTCTAGCACCAATGTTATACCCTGCATCTTTAAAGAGCTCAAAATATTAAAATAACCACCCCAGAGAATATTTCTTCTAGATCTCTCATTAGATTGATTTTACAGATGAGTAAACCGAAACACAGAGAAGCAAGACTGTGCAAATGAGAAGCCTTCTGTCTCATACCATTGCCAGGCTGCTGTTGCCTGTTATATTTGTAATTAAGTTGTTGTCCAGATAAAGAATGACTCCCTTTTGGCATTGGCTTTTAGATACCAACAGATTTTAAAAGTCAGTAGTTGAACTCCCCCCACCAAAAGTGAGTTTGTAACTATTGGCCTGAATGAGTTTGGAAAATTATAACTGCACCTGCAATGCAAGGCCATCCACTGTACTCAAATCCCAGCCTGTTTCAGAAACAGGAAGGTTTAGGGAATGGGGCAATTTTTTTTTATATATCTTTAAATCTCTGTACTTTCATAAAAATTTCCTAAACAACATTTAAACAAGAAATCATCATGGGGGCGAATAGTCTCACCCTTTAAGGACAATTTATTTTTCTACTTCACAAGTTTATCTTTTTACTTGGATTACAGTATGCTACTAAAATACTTAAAAGGTCAATTTATCAGGCCAACTGAAAATAGTGCTCTTATTATAGCAAAGTTATATAAAAGTGGAAAAGAGAAATAAGTCAATTAACAAGTAAAACACACCAAAAAAAAAGCATACCAGGCACAGTGGCAGAGGACTGTAATCCCAGAGACTTGGAAGGATTACAAGTTTGAGGCCACAGGCAGCCTATGCAATTTAGCAAGACCCTGTCTCAAAATAAAAAGTAAACTGGAGGGCTGTTCAGTGGTAGAGCACTTGTGTGAGGCCCTGGGTTTAACCTCCAAGTACTGAAAAAGAAAAAAAGAAAGAAAAAGAAAAGAAAAAAGGAAAAAAAAAAAAGCATCAAAAAATGAGGGAAAAGCTTCAATTAAGTTACTTATCAGCTCAATCTTGCCCAAATATATTGTTCTAATGGACCACTTCCAAGAGCTCTGTGGCTGTACTTCAGGGCCTAACGAGCACTACTCACTTTGACTTCCAGCAAGTACTTTATGAATTCTATCCACCCAAGTGTGCAAAAATGCCAATTCATATAGGGCTCTAAGTATTGCTTTTATATCTTTTCCCATAAAAGCTGCCTTTTTATCATTTTAATAATGTTAAAATCATTCCAAGTCAACAGGAGATGCTAAAAAAATGAGTGGGTGTAACTTTATTTTCCCCCTTTTTTGGTTAGTGTTTACAAATGTAACTGTCAGTTAGCATGGTGAAGCTATGAGTCAGTCATCTTCCAAGTAGCGTAAAGTTCTTAATACAATCTTCAGACTATTTATCCTAATACTGTTAGTGTTTTAATGTTATCAGTATCTTTATTTTCCTTTACTCCATGCTATGACAGACCTTCCATCTTCCTTCTGTAATATGATACTGGAAAAAGAATTGCTAGTAAGTATATACATTGAATGATGATGATACGGAAGGATGAGGGGGAAGCTTCCTATGATAGTGTGTGTGCACATGTATATGTTTATGCATGGGCATGGATGAACATGTACAATGTGTATACAAATAATCTGATAGGTCTGAAGGCAACCGTACTCTACTGGAGGATAATGATTACATGTTGTTCACTGTAACGTCTCTAGTACTTAACACTTCACCTCATGCATAGAAGATGTTTAAAGAGTAAGAGAAGGGTACAAGTGTTCCATATTTCTATTGGCAAAACTAGGCTTTTAATTTAAAAATGAATCTGGAGGCCCATCTATAACAATCTGTTGTGCATTTTTCTTATAGACTGATTTCTATGTATGCACCACTATGCTGGGAGTTCTAAGAAAGGCAAAGAAATTGAACACAAAGAATTTAGTCTGGGGCTTCCAGTCCAGTTAGAGAAACAAGATATACACAAGTGAGAACTCCTAATCCTAGAGAGAGAATGATGGCATGCCAAATGTCATTATTCATACCAAGTGTAGCCACTGTAAGAGTTCAGAGAAAACAGAGGGTGCTATGGACTGGATTTGTTAGACAGGAATTGAGTTAGACTTTTGAGAATAAAAGACAGAGGGGAAGGAAAGGAAATAGAAGTCTGGGAGGAGGAAGAAGAGAATATAAAGGAGCAAAGTCATAGAGAAAGCAATAGATGGTTTGTCTGAGACTTAAAATTTAGGAAGCAGGCATCGACTCAGACATGAAAAGATAATGGTAGGGACAATCATAATAAGGAAATAGATAAGCATGTGCAACCTGTTTAATAATCACTTCATATCTAAACTTAGTAAGGGAAAAATAATGTTGAAATTTAGACACACTGTATATGTTGCAAACTCTAGGAAAATGAATGAAGTGTCAGAGGACCATGGCACTCCTAGGGCTTGTATCAGGTAGATATGTCTAAGCAGGAGAGATGTAATGACCTGTGACTTCAGTGGGGAGGAGGGGGGGGGGGACCTGAGGAAGATTGCAGACACAGGATTTTGTTGTGAAAGGGCTTTTGATCTCAGCACAAATGTGACTGTCCCAAAGTCTTAGGTGATCTGAGATGCTTTTGTAGCTATCCTTTGATTGTACTCATTTCTACTTAGTTTATACTTATAAGGATACAAAATGATCTAATTTGTGTATATAACTATTCTGTAAACCAGAATGAAATGCATAAATAAAAAGTTTGGAATTCTGCCTTGAAGATGTGCAAACACATCTATAAAATCAAGGATGGAAAAGCAATAATTGATAGGCATCTAAAAGCACATGAGGGGAGGGTCCTTCTTTTCTAACAATGTCTAAGAATTGCTATATGTAATCTTCATTAAGGCTCATCATAGCCATGTAGATAAATCATCCATATATTGTGTTTATGTGTAAGAGTATGTAGAAATGTAGAACAGATTTAGCAAAAAAATATTCAAAGCTTTCAATAAATATTTTACTTTGAATGTTACTTATGAGCCATTTAAACTCACCATTCATTAATGAAATATTGATTAAATGAAAAATCAACTCCTGAAATTGTTCCTTAAATAAAGCATTTCTGTGCCTAGACATACTATGATGTTTCAACCAACACTAATTATAACCTCTTGATGTCTACTGTCTCATTCTAAAAAGCTAATAAGACCTGTACTACATCATAGTTAATAGGAGCATGGTGCTGTTGCTTAGGCAACAGGATGAATAAATGCAGGTCAGAATGTGCTTCAAGAAAAACAAAAGCTAGAATATGATACCAAGTGGAAACGAAGCAGGTTTAACAGATTTTTCATATTAATGAAATCTGTTTCTTAAAGTGGGCCAGTCATATTAGCATACTTTAAGTTCATAATTAAATAAATTAGATTATGGAGATCAATAAATAATTTTTATAAAGGTAGAAATTCATCTGTTATGGTACTAGTAGCAGATAAATGGTGTATTACAGCATGTCAAGCACTAATTGATACACCATTTTACGATTTGCTTTATTTTCACAATTAATTAACTCCTCTACATAATAAATCAAAGTTTAAAAAAAATTCTGTCTCAGGAAAAATGTAATTTGATTGGCTTATCTGAGTTTACAATGCATTTTTATTTTCTCAAAAATTACACATAATATTTTTAAACAGGTAAAGACAATAATCATCTATGGTTAGACCATGATTTTGTCACATATGCCCAGGATTTTTGCCATCCAGATTCCCTTTGTAGAGCTTGTACATAGTTTACTCATGAATTTTTTTTAACTATCTCTCCTCAAATTCTTATTTAAAATGGACTTGACTAATCTATCAGTTAGAGGCTTTCAAAAAGGGATTTTCCTTGTTCTTAAATGTTTAACATTCAGAGGAAAATGAAGCAAATTAAAATCTTTGAATGTGGCCAAATAACCCAGGGAATCCAAAGGTCTAACTTCTCATGAATCAGAATATATTTGGACAAAGGTTTGAGGGATGGGAACGAGAAGCTCTATTTCTAGTAGAGATATGGATAAAGAATAAAGATGTACAAGTATGCAGTAAACACAAGTAATGCTGAAATGACTATCATTCCTGTTTGATGGTTCCTTTTTAAATATCATCTGTTTAGAGTCCTAAGTCTATCTTAAATTTGTCCAGTGTCTTAAGACTTTCATAGCAATTGAAGAACTTTCACTTTTTTCCTATTTCAATACTCACAATATCTTGTCTATCTAACTAGTGACAGTATTTGATAAACACAAGAAAAATAACAGGAGCTGCATATCTCATCATTTTAAAAAAGACATTCATAAAGGATTATATGTATACAACTATTTAAGCTCATAGGACTTACTACATTTCTACAGGCATACACATTTTTGGAGAAGGAGCATACGTTTAACAATTTTAATAATCTTCAAACCTACAGTAGTCAAGTCAAGCTTGGACAAAAATTATCTTGAATGGAAATAAAAAGATCTGATTAGCTCTAAGTACTTTTGTGATCAGTTCTAGAATTAGCAAGCTGTAGGTGTCAGCGCTAGCATTTTATTTAAGAACAGCTATTAATTATTTCTACAAGCAATTTGTGTGCTACATGCCTATGTTATGTAGGCATGTCTAAATTTAGGGATCAGTGACATGTGAGATGGGACCTTAAAAACAAGGAAAAGTAATAAGGGCTGTGACGTAGCTTAACAAGGAGAACTGGTGAACCCTGGGGGAGGTATGAAAATGATTAGAAAGCTGGATTGTTGTTTCCCCCCCCCGCTTCCTTCCTCACCTATATGCATCATGGTGAGAAGTTTGCACATACCTGGTTTCTACTGCATGTCGGGAGGATTCAGAAGTACATGAATGTACTTAGTGCATTGCCTCTCTTTCTAAATACTGCCAGCTAATTGCCCAAAGTGTTTGTTTTTCACCCAAAGTAACAAATAATAGTACATTGTTCTTCAATCAGCATGTGTATAGAAGGGAATGCTCTCCATAATTGACCCTATGAAGCAGTTTGCTAATAGACTTGTTGTCCCCATGATTTAAACTGCTTATTGAACAATTATCAGGAAAAAAATATCTTCATACCATCAACAAAACAAATTGTCTAATCACTAAATGCTGAAGCTCAAGTGAAATAATATGACTTAGGAATCTAGAATTAGCTGAAGAGTGCTCTAATCCCACTGAGTATTATAAGATTTTAAATTTACAGAAAAAATTCACATGAAGAATGATAGGGAGAATATAAATGTTAATCTTCTTTTACTGCCTATAAATAGTACTCGAACCGATTCATTCATATAACACATATGTATAATGGATGCATACAGGTCTCGTTGTGTAATAAGTATCTATATGTACACAGTAAGTTCAGTCCTAAGGGCATCCAATTTTCTGATGCAGTTATATATATAAAAACTGATCTGTCTCGGTGCAAGCCAGGCTGCCTGTGATCTATGTAAGACACATAAGAAGCAAAGACAGACAAAAGGCAGCTCCGTGGACACAGAGAGCATCTTACCATAAACTGCACATTGTCAAATCCATTAGCCATCAGGTGGTTCTCGTACTGAGGTAGCCCAATGCTTTCCAACCATTGTCCCACTGTTTGTACAGGGCATCTGGGTCCTGTAAGAGGATGAAGAGGGAAGCGTTTAAGCAGGGAGTAGCCGTCCACGGGGTAATAGCGGTAGTCCTGGGCTGAGAGGTGGCATTGCCACATCATGCTCCTGGGAAAGTTGCTATCAAAGGAGCCCGCCAGCTTGACAGATTAATGTTCTCAGCGAGAGAGCAAAGTCAGAAGTAAAACATAGTTTGCCAGGCAGGCTGTGGAGGATGACTTGATCCTAGCTCCACATTTCTTACATATTAATCTTTACTACCGACCAGTACGTCATACAGCCCCCAAAACCAGGCAGCAGAAGAAGGCATATCAAGCTGTCAGCTTAGGCTGGTCTGCGTTCTATGTGATTGTTGGAGTACTCCACAATGAGCAATGCACGGCCAGCAGCCAGAATTCTTTTTATCAAGTACTCCTACACTCATCAGTATGCAGCTCCATGCTCCTTGCTCCCCCTCGCTCTCTCCCCTTCATTACCCAGCCCAGGCTACACCTCGCATTTTCAATAATAGCCATCAGATAAGGCAGATTTTTTTTGTCTGCAAGCTGTAAGCCTGCTGCTGCTGCTTCCTCCTACACACCCATCCAAGCGTCAATCTTGAATGATGAGAGCAGTCAAAACAAATGCAGAAAATAGCAAGACTCAAAGGCAAACCAAAGTGCTTAAATCTGAATTGAATCTTCATACTGGTTATACATTACTGAACTATTTGTTGTGGAATTTTACGTTTCAAAAGACACCAGGAAATGCAAAGCTGGAACTATAGCATATAACAGAACTCACTATAGGTTTCCTTTCTCCTTTTCCTTTCTTTCTTTTCATTTCTTCTTGTTTTTAAAATGCAGTACAGATAAGCGTTTCTGATCTAAAGCTTTACAGAATTTGGGAAAAAATCATTCTTTTTCTTTACCATGCTGTATCAGAATGAACCTGAGATTTCTTTTTTTTTCTTTTTGAATTACTGCAACATACAGAAGCTGCACCACAATTTTTAAGTCAAGATAATTCACCCCTTCTTTGCTAGAGCTTTTTCCAATCAAACATATTATTAAGCACATGAAATCCTTTTCCTCTCTGGTATTTATAACCCTATCTACCAGGGTGACCATTCTAAAATAGTTATAAAGGTAATATTAACTGGGTAGCATATTTTTTTTAATAAAGAAGAAGAGTCCTAACCAAAAATAATTCAAGAATAACAGATGTAAATGTGTGAATTTTACTGAATGGCAGACAGACTGAGTAACTTATTTAATAATTGGGAGAAGCCAGAGATTAATAATAGAATCTACGGGACTACATCATAGGGAAGAACAGATTCTTAAGATTGGGAGTGAACTTGCAAAAAGGTTGTATAACTCCATCCTAAAGTAGGAATCCCTTGTTACAATGTTCCTATAAGAAGAGCCTCCAACTTCTGCTTGAATGCTGCCTGTGACAGAGCACTTATTACTCATCATAAAGCCTCTATTTATTAGAAAGATATTTTATTTCCTATCTTACCCCTACTTTTTGGCTCTAGCTCTCTCTTTGGGGTCATACTGATAGAGAACAGTGTTTAGTTCATATAAAATGCTTTAAAAGTGAAAGATAACTCTTTCAACCCACCAGAACAGTACCTAGCATATCTAAGTACTCAATAAAAATTTATTGAGTAAATGATACATCATTTTTCTTTTTTCCCTAAGTCTCATCTTTCCCTGTTTGCTTTCTCTTATTGAGGACCTCGTCAATCTCCCTGGCACACACACATTAAGCCTCAAAACAGTTTGTAACTTTTTTTCCCTGTCAACATCTATCTCTGAGTTCTGTTCATCCTTCATCTTGGGGTCACCCATTCTCTTACATCTGTTTCCTGTTTTAAGTTTATGGAACGGCCATCTACTTTGATTTTGCTCTCTTAGTTCTGGTCCACTGTGCCTAATGCAACAATGCCCTTTATCTTGGTCTTCCTACCTCTGATATTTAAAAAATCTACTTTATAGATGATGCCAGAATAATCTCTTTAAGACACCGTTTTATGACTATCCCCTGTTCCAAAACCCTCCTGTGGTTTTCTGTTGGCTTCAAAATAAATCCCCAATTCCTGTGATGGCATTTTTGGGGTCTTTGTGGTGACTGTGAACAATCTAACTTTATTCCTCCTTCCCACCTACCCCTTCTTCCCTAATTCTCCAGCAAGAAGGGATTACTTGCTGGTCCCTGAAGGTAGCCTGTAATGTGTTCTGTTGGTTTTATTATGTTCCCGTGTAATAAAATGCTATTTCCTTTAGGAAGCCTCTCCTAATCTTCCTTAACAGGAATAAATATCTTTCTTTTCTATTTAAATGGCATTTTCAGATCTTCTATTATAACATTTATTTTCTACCCTACATGATAGTTATTTGTGTACAAGATTCATTTCTTGAAAGCAGGGAATATTACTTGCTAATATCGCACATAGTAAGGATTCAGTTTGTACCTGCTAAACAACATAACCTAATTTCACAATCCAAATTACATAAAGTCCTCTTATTTTCAGATTTAAGTTTTTACTTTTTTAAAACCCCATCCCAAGTCTCTGAATTATTTACTAAAAAGAAGATGTCTCAGTATTTAAGTAGATTTTCTAGGACCGGATTTTTGTTCATCCTCCTCATCCTCTTTTGGAGTAAGCCTTCCTGGGTGGATTGCACTGTACTTGATTACAATTTATCCCTGATTAGCTCTAGATCTTTTAAGAAGATCAGGAATTTATAGAAATATATGAATTCATTTTAGTAGATTTTAGTTGCTCAATATTACCTGGAAAAGAAGCTGAAAATAAGATGCTGTTTGTACCTGGCCAATATTAAAGCTGTTACAATGTCACGTTAAAGGTAAATCTGAATTATAGCTTCTCCTAAGATCCCATCCACAATGTTCCTCCTGAACAATTTATGAGCAAACATGACAATAATGTTTTGGCTTGGCAAGGCATATGCTGATTAGCTAGCTCCTCAAAGCCTACCTTATGGTCTAAGATACAAACCAGGGACCAAGTGCCTTGCATAGCCAATCCCTTGATATTCAATCATTCTTGTTAACTGAATGAATGAATGACAGTAGAAATGGCTTTCTTGAGACTTTGATTTCTTAACAAATAGAAAGAGGGAGGATTTCAAGGTTCTGACTGCTGTCAGAGAATACAGCTCAGAGAGATTATTGGTTATTAGTGACTTTACAAGTCTTTACATACATAGACTTTCTGAATTTTATTTTTTTAACTCTTCAATCCCTCAATTTCTGTTTGACAGTTCTCAATTTTTGGCAAAAGATATAATGTGGGGGCCAGTGAGTGGATTGGGAGATGGTGAAGTAGGGGAAAGTGGTTGGGGGAAGAAGGAAGGAAAAAAGACCCAGAGTCATGTTGTTGGTGTCTAGTTTTGTTAACATATTTTCTTACAGGTCAAACTTCTTAAAAGAATCCTCGTTCAGGCCGGCAGATCACTTTTTTTTAAAAAAATAGTGTTTTAATTATACTCCTCATTTTATTTAAAATACTTTCTTAGAGTCGTAAAATTCTTTAACACATTATTGGGCAGGCACCTTTATTCAACTAGAACTGAAGTTCCCAAAGTAAGATACCAGGAGGGAACGAAGGAAGTGATAGATATTCACGGCTACTATGTTCCAAACATTGTGTATACACTGTTATTCTCATTTATGATAAAGAAGCTGAAGTGCAGAATATGTGATGAAACCAGGAATTTTCTTTAGCATCATCTTTTGAAAAATAATTCCAGAAGTTCCACTCCCAGAACTGTAGTGTGAGGAGCTCCATGAGTCAATCCCAGTCAAACAAGCACAACTGCTGAAAACTGAAGAAAAAACCAAAAAAAAAAAAAAAAAAAAAACCCTCTCAAACTCCAAAACCTGAAACGATCATTCAAACTCTCTGCAAAGTGTCCTAAGGGATACAGATGAAGAAATATCTACTGAAACTGTTGTAAAATCTACTAAAACTTGGGAAAATCTGAAAGATTCTGTGGTAGTTGTGCTAAGGTTGACTCCCACCCACAGCTCTCTCCCCATGTCATCTCCGCAGACTCACTCAGGATGAGAGCTGAGAAGGATGGGTTTCCCTCTCTCCTTGGCTCACCACCAAGGGACACTGATATATCATCAAAAGGGGCAGACAAACATTCCAATCTTCTCTAACTTTAAGAGGCAAAGATTAAAGTTTTGGTGAGTACAGCTGAGAGGTCAGGGGCTTTCTTCATCTACCAACTCCTCATTCCCAAGGTGGAAAGTATATCCTAGTTTTGGTAGGCAAAGCATAGTGGGACAGTAGCTGCTTTGAGGGTAGTTCTATGCCAGCAAGGTAAAATGAGAAGACCACAGGCTATTATCTCTGTCTGGAGCCCTAAATGGTGGCTAAAAGATTTTGCTTAAAGGGATAGTCAGTTCTTAGGGACAAAAAATTCTAAAGGTCCACACCAAGGGGTTGACTTAATGTGAAACAGAATCTGAGGAAATTTAAGCCTAAGGATGCTACCAAAAACAATGGAGATTTGGGTGATGAAGAACTAAAAGGAGGCCAGTACACTCCATTAGGGAAACATGCGAAATGGTAGCCCAGCTACATTTAGAGAACCAAAAAGAGAGAATTAAGAGGAGTCCTGCTGCTGTCAGAACAAACTTCAAAAACTGGCTTCAAAAGCTCCTCTTGCTTAAATTTAATTGGATCAGACTCTGGAGGAATGTATACTTGAGGGAACTGACTAAAACAATACAGCAATCACTGGCAATTAGTGGAGCCTAATATCTATTTATAATATCAAATGAGGTTGTTATTGTTGTTAGGTGCCATGGAGTCTGGTTGACTCATAGCAACCATGTGTACAACAGAACAAAACATTATCGAACACTGTGCTATGCACATAATCTTTTTATAAATTTAAGCCCGTTGTCGTAGCCACTGTGTCAATCCATCTAGTTGAGGGTCTTTCTTTTTTTTTGTTGACCTGCCACTCTCCAAAACATGATGTCCTCCAGGGATTGATCCCTCCTGACAGCATCTCCAAAACACATAAGATGGAGTCTAGCCATCCTTGCTTCCACGGGGCACTCTGGTTATACTTCCTCTAGGATGGATCAGTTGATTTTTTGGGCAGTCCATGGTATACTCAATATTCATTTCCAGCATCATAATTCAAAAGCATCAATTCTTCTCCTGTTTCTCTTACTCATTGTCCAGCTTTCACAAGCATATGATTCAGCTGAAAATTCCATGGCATGAATCAGGTGCACCTTTGTCTTCAATGTGACCTCTTTGCTTTTCAACACTTTAAAGAAGTCCTTTGCAACAGGTTCTCCCAATACAATGTGTATTTTGACTTCTTGACTGCTGCTCCCATGGGTGTTGATTATAGAATCAAGTAAAACAAAATTCTGGACAACCTCAATCTTTTCTTCATTTATCATAAAGTTGCTTACTGTCCCAGTTGTAAGGATTTTTATCTTCTTGATGTTGAGGTACAATCCCTACTGAAGGCTGTGTTCTTTGATCTTCATAAGTAAATATTTTCTCTTCACTTTCAGCAAAGTTGTACCATTTGCATAACACAGGTTGTTAATGAATTTTCTTCCAAGTCTAATGCTACATTCTTCATAAAATGCAGCTTCTCCGATTATATGCTCAGCATAGAGATTGAAGAGGTACAGTGAAAGGATACAGCCCTGATGCACAGCTTTCCTGACTTTAAGGTTGGAGAAACCAATGAAGAGAACCTAGCTATAATCACTGTCAGCCCAAGATGACTATGCCCATGGCCAAGGCAGCATCCTTGAATGGGTAAATACAAAGTGGTATAGCCACACAATGGAATATTGTTGTTTTTAGGTGCTGACAAGTTGATTCTGACTCATAGTGACCCTATGTACAAAGAACAAAACACTACTCGACATTGTGCCATGCACATGGTCTTTGTATGTTTGAGCACAGTGTTGCAGTCACTATATTTTTTCTCATTTTGAGTTGTGCTACATCAGCAAAAAGAGGTCCAAGGGATTCACTCCATTCTCGTCATTAAGGGTGACTTTATTTTGAGGAGGCAACTCTTCCCCAGTCATCTCTTGAATGTCTCCCAGACTGGGGAACTCATTTTCCAGCACTATATTTGATAGTCTTCTCTGCTATTCATAGAGTTTTCAATGGCTAATTGTTTTAGGAGTGGCTTGCCGAGTCCTTCTCCCTACTCTGTCTTAGTCTGGAAACTCAGCTAAACATGCCCACAATGGGTGGCCCTGCTGGTATCTGAAATACCTGTGGCATAGATTTCAGCATCCTAGCAATACACAAATCTCCATAGCCTGATATGCTGACAGACGCATAGAAGAATGGAATATTACTTGGAATTAAAAAGAAATGAAGTGCTGAAGCATGCTACAACATGGATGAAATGTGAAAACATCATGCTAACTATAAGAAGCCAGTCACAAAAGACCATATATTGTGTGAGTCTACTCATATGAAATGTCCGTGATAGACAAATCTATAGAGACAGAAAATGTGTTAGATGTTGACTAGGCCTCAGAAAAGGGATTTGAAAGGAAACGTAAGGTGACTATTAATGGATTTGGGAGTTCTCATGAGGATGATGAAGATGTTTTATAATTGTAGTGATGGTTGTATAATTTTGTGAGCATACTAAAAACCACTGAATTATATAGTTTAAATTGGTGAATTGAATGATGTGTAAATTACATATCAATGGGTTTATAATTGTTGAATAATGAATTATAAAATAAAAATAATTCTTAAAAATTTTTTACCAGAATAAAAAACACATGTGCAATTGTATAAGAATACACATTGTGATTGTTTCATATATATTAGTATTTTTTGTGCATTTTTTTCTGTCTTCATTTTTCTTGGTTACTCCTTCCCCTATTGTTTCCTTCCTACAATCCATATCATCTACCCTTCCTTTAAAGTTATTCATGCTAATGTGCTTGCTTTGGCAGTACATACACTAAAATTGGAATGATACAGAGAAGATTAGCATGGCCCCTGCACAAGGATGACACAAAAATTCATGAAGCATTCTATATTTTTTCTTACTTAAAGGAAGAAAAAAATCCTATACATAAATTGATATATAAAATATGTACAACTAAATTTAGCAAAGAAGGGACAATATAAAGAGTAGAAAGGAGGGAGGGAACTAGCAAAGGGAAGCAAAGATTGGGAAGATGGGATGGGGAGGAGAATCAACGTAGAGGGGACAAAGGGGAAAGGATAATCTCAATCTCAATGTAAACAAGGCAACTTCATGAGTACACTGGAAAAATAGGGGAATATAACCCAAATATGCATGTGAGTTTTACTACATATTACTTAAAAGACTCTATAAACCTTGTAAGTTGATAAAAATGTACCCAAAAGTTATGTGATGGATGCATAATGGAAAAAACCAATGCTGTATTACTCTGTACCCACCATCATTTACCAACAAAGGGAGAAAAACAAAGAAAAGAAAACCTATGAATAAAATAATAAAGTTATTCATGTTAACAAACTACTGTGTATATCCATATCTATTTATCCATTGTCAAATAACACACACAGAGGCATATATAGTCAAATATATATACAATATATGGGGTATTTTCGGGCTGGGATTTGGCTCAGTTGGTAGAGCGCTGCGCTGCAGTCTCTGAGGTCCTGAGTTCAATTCCCAGCACCACAAAAATGGGAGAAGGGCCTGGCAATCCACTCCCAAGGCAATCCTGAAACAGTCAGCCATTGAAAACCCTATGAGGGTCGCTATGAGTTGGATACTGACTCGACAGCACCTAACAACAACAACAACAATGGGGTATTTTGGCACTGTTTCAGAAAAATAGAATCATATTACACTCACTTTTATGAACCTTACTTTTCTCATTCAACAATGTCTTATGGAAATTCTACTAAATAAATGATAAGTTCTAATTTAGTAATTATCAGTTTTTTTAACTTTTAAAAATAACAGCATAATTGTCCATA